>JAYESA010000005.1:96261895-96404395 GCA_036927795.1 Iris macrosiphon | reverse complement strand
GTACTTGGTTCAGAAATGAGCCACTTCTTGCTGATGCGGGACTGTCTTGGGAGGTGTTCAAGGACCTCTTCAAGAAGAAGTTTATTGCTCAGGAGGACAGGTTAGACTTGGGGAGGCAGTTTGAGTGCCTTACTCAGAGAAGGACATGTTAGACTTGTGCCATTATTCCAGGTGCGGGTCATGACAAGATACTAATACTCCTCCACTCTGAGCATGGGACCTCTTCTGACCCCCTGTTCTCGAAGTCAACCTTTTAATGGAAAGCCCATACCTTCTAGCTGCCACCAATACAACATCAAAAGTCTAGTATTCATGCCCCTCTACCAGTTATAAAATCTCTAGATAAATTCCATATTGAAACCTTATCGTCCTCTCTAGCTCCGTAACCACAATCGTCCGAGCAAACCTACTCAGTCTGCAAAACTCTGCTACGTACCCGTCTACTGTCCTGTCGGACTACTTGAGGCTAATAAACTTCTGTTGCAGCTCGTACTGCACCACCACACCAAAGTACTTAGTCCTGAACCTCGTCCTGAATCTGTCCCAAGAAATAGGATGCCTCAAACCTATCTCCACCGATGCCCACAAATCTCGGGCAAGGTCCTGAAGCTGCAATCGAACCCGGTCAACATGTTCCTCAGTCGAAACCTTGGTTGCTACTAGAATAACCTCAATATCATGAAGCCAAGCATTCGCTGTGATGGTGTCTTCTATTCCGTCAAAGTACCTCGGGATAAGCCGAAAAAATCTAACCAACGCTACTTAATCTATTCTTCTGCCCCTCTCTAGAGTCATCTACATCTATTGGTTCAACTAGACATTTTGTTCCTGCAATTGAAACTGCTAATATTATTGTACTGCCATCTAATGCTTCTGAGTGGCCATCATTTCCCTGATTATTTATCACTACCACATTTTCTAGGAAAGGATATTTTGGTTATTTTATAATTAATTAAATATTGTGCATGTTATAAATTTATTTATTATATTATTTATTTATTATTAGATATTAGTTTATTATTTTGGGCTTGTGTTAGTAGAACTAACTAGTTTAGATTAGACCTATGGACCAACATTTATTTCTAGTTAGAATTGAGCCAAAAAATAAGCCCAATCATTAGGATGGGGATTAATTAAGTTAAACCAATTAGACTAGAACCTACCCTCCTTAATTATTTTCTTCATGAGAGGCCCCAAGGGGTATTCTTGATATTTCATAGTAGCTTGAGGAAGGGAGAAGGGGCTGGCCTATTATTCAAATAGTGGAAAAGTCTCTCTTTTTATTTTTATTTCAAATATAGATCTAGAATTTTCTCTTCCAAATTTCTTCATTCCCATATCAAATTCCACCCAAATTTATTTCCAATTAATTCCCAAATCATCATTAGAGGCCATTAGAATAATGAGAAAGAAATGATCTATAAGAAGGAAGCAATGATTTACAAGGAGAAGCAAGGATCTACAAGTTGGAAGCTCTTTTCACTCAATTTGAAAATTTTATTGGGAATCCATCTTCTAATAGGTACAATTCAGTTTTTTTTCTCTAATTAGACTCTAAATCTATGTTTTAATTATTAGGAACCATTCTATATGCTAAGGTTACCCATAGGAATTGGAATTAGGTTCATAGGAGACATATGGAGAAAGTTATGTGGTATTTTGTGTCAATTTTGGAGAAATTCCGAGATTGACATAACTTGTGTTTGTCAATAAGTCAATTAGACCAAATTGATGTGTGTTTGATTATGTGTGGCTAGTATCATTTCCATAATTGAATACGTGTAGACCGTATACCGACAATTTGGAGATACAGATTGATTTGAGAGTTTTTCTCTGACACGGAAGATTTGAGCATGTCATATTTTGACACGGACACGTAGATGAGTAATTAGCTCTTCATATTATTCTTAATTATGATTTTAGACTTTCTCGTGTCCATTAGGATATATTTGGTTGTGTGAGAGAGCCATATCACAAGCGTATCATAGATTTAGTGTGATACGGGAGTGATGCACTTCACGTGTTTGTTCTTTGCCATTTAATTCAATTATTGATATTATAAATTATATAATTATAATTATTATGTGAGATATATGTGCATATATATTTATATATATGATATATAATTCTTGTTGATGTGTTGGTAATCATGGGAGAGTAGAAGTTCATGTGCTTCTCTAATATGGTAATATATATATATATATATATATATATATATATATAAGCGAATTAATCTATTTGATAAGCTAGTAAGCTAAAAAATTAATATATATATATATATATATATATATATATAAGATTATTAGTTTATATAAATAAGCTAGTAGTTATATATATATTATAAATTAGTTGGTATATAATATATATGAGATTTATATATACATAAGTGTCACGACCCGCACCCGGAATTTGGGCATGAGTTGTGGGTACGTCTAGCCTACGCCACAGTATCGGCGGTAGAACGTTGTTTGGTCAAAATGAATACTAATATAACTAAATATCGGTCAATGATATACATCTCCATAAGGAGGATAATATACATCTCACAATATCTCATAATATAAACTCAATCACAACAACTATAAGAGTATAAGGCACGATAAGAGATAAGAAGAATGACATAGTTAAATACCATGTCTCAAATATAGATAAATCATAGTCTAGCTGTCCAACATAAAGTCTTCACAAGTCTCAAATTAAACTTAACATGAGTCTAAATATAAAGTGAAATAACCCTCAATAAGTCTCAGATGCATAAGATAAATACTATCTAGACAGCTGCAGGTAATGTCTCATCTAAAGGAATAGTCTCCTCTAAGATCTCGGGTGTGTAGTCTGCATCTATACCGGGTCCATAGTGTGTGGTACAGAACTCCTCAAGATCCTCTGGAAAAATATCCAGTCAGGATTGGAACAAAGTACAAGCACTAATAGCAGTTCCACATATATTGACAAAAACTATAACACAGTGTAAAGAAATACAAGACAGATAGGAATACTGGCAATAAGAAATACTGGAAATAAGGAAATGCTAGAATAAAGGAATACTGGAATAAGGAATACTGGAGCATATGTCATCATCAATATACATCTATCAATGAAATAGAAATACAAGTGCATGCTAGAACAATGAACTTGAATATAAATGAGTACTAGAACAATAACTAGAACATGTAGAGATGCTAGATCAAAATACTAGTGATACATGTCAAGAACATCTAACTAAGTATGTAAAATATCAGCATATCATGTGATCGGCTTGGGACTGATCAGGCTCGTTACATATGATTAGCTATCATTCTTGTAAGGTCATGCTAACCATCCAGATAGCTATGATGCGAGCAATAGTTAGGCTAACCACATGTAATTGCTATGAGGCATGTAATGGTCAGGCTGCACCGACGTGAGGTGTGGGTGAGCTATGATGAATGTAAAGTTTGGATATGATCACATAAGCTGCTAATATTTCCTTCTTTTTCCCCAGTTAGCACGATGGATTCCAATCACGACTCCTCGTGACAGGTCTCGATAATGCCAACTCTTGTAAACAACAGTGTCAGAGTCATGTATGCTATACAACAAGAGTTATAGAGATAATCAACATAATGGAAACTGTCAGAGAATGTACTCGCCTGTGGTCCTTAGCTGGCAATACCAATATCTGGGTTCCAAAGTATCGTCTGAATGATCCAATAGTCCTATAGACATATCATATAACACGATACTGCATCAGACATTAATCTAACACACAATCAACACAATGATCTCAGAGACTACAATAGGGGGTCACGTCTGTAGTTGCTGTGCATAACAGACAGTCAATGGTACGGTCTTGCCAGTATGTCAGTATACATATGGTAGTCTGCTAACATGTTATCTGGTCACAGGTCAATGTAACTACGGTGTATCCGTAGTTATACTCGGTCATCTAGTACATAGACATATAATATATATTATTACCTATCATATACATTAATACTAATTAATTTCAATTATAAAAGATACATGTATATACATACTTAATAGAATTTATATTATGTACATATATACATATATTAAACATGTACTAGGGATGCACGTACAATACATATACGTATGATTTATACTAATTGAGAATTATACTATTTATATACATATACATTAATATACATTTAGACACATATTAATACGTATGCCAATACGTATTTACCAACTATATATATATATATATATATATATATATATATATATATATATATCCATATACCCACAATACACGAATACTAAACCATGGCTAAATACGTATGCATACAATAAAGAATACGCGTATGTGTGTACGTGTGCATGTACGCGAGAGGGGACTCGAACTTGGGTACGTGGGACGAGTCGTGCATCGAGGCATCGTCTAGTCGAAGGGGTCTACGATGACAGCGTGTAGTCGAGATGGGCTGCTCCGGTCGTGTAGTATTCTCCGACGAGTTCTGCGTTCACTCAGGCTTGCCGTGGGTCCGGTTGACGGGATGGCTTGGCGAGGCGAGTTCAACAGTGGGTCATCATCGTCGGCTCTGTCGCTGTTGAAGCGGGATATCGACAGGTTACTGGCAGTTCAGTCGAGGGCAGGCGGTTCGTGGCCGTGGCTTTCGGCGTTCAGGCGGCGGGAGGAATCCTGTCAGTCGTGGCAGTGGGTTGAGGCAGTTTGGCTGAGCGTTCAGCGGCGGTGAGTTTGACGCAGGCGGGTTGGTCGTCGTCGAGATGGGGGCAATCGGCTCGTTGGTTCCCGCGGGGTTAGGCGAGTGGAGGCGGTGAAGTTCTGCGGTAGAATGCTGGTAGCGGCCGGTCGAACTCCGACGTCGGGTTGGCAACGTGGTCCGGCTGTGAAGTAGGTCGGGGAAGATGGGTGAACAGGGAATAGGGGGAAAGTCGGCTGCGGTTTATTAGGTTTAGAATAAAGGAAAAGTAAAGAAAAGAGTTTATATATAAAGGGGGGTTTGGTTTGACTTAGAAGTTGACTTTGGTCAAAACCCTTTTAGGAAAAAGGGTCCCCTCTTGGGTATTTCAATGGCTAGGATTTCAATAAATTAAAAATGATTGGCTATGATTCCATGGTTCAAGGTTCTAGGGCCATGGTTCAAGGAGGTCGATGTTGCAATTGCACACTCCCAAAAATTATGGAAAAATACACATGAAGGAGGGTTTATTTATGTGTCGTGTCCAATGGGGTGGATACCTTAATGCATTATTGTACAAAAGTGCCCAACAATTGGAAAATTATACAAGGTGAGGTTTATGATTTTTAATTAATTAAAATAATGCAAGTGGTGTTCTAAAATTAATTAGAAGTACAAGGGACTGAATTTAAGTGGGACACAAGCATCATGAATGAAATAGACTTGGAATAGAATATTATCCTAATTTGGGTTGCTCAGAATGGGTCGAGATTGTGTCTTCAATTTTGATTGGAACACACAAGGATACAAGTTTCATTTATATAGAATTAATTATAGTCGGTCGTGACGAATGCTGTGCAACTAAAATGAAGCACAACAAGACATGGTTATGAGTCATATCGAGATCAAAGTAACAGTTTGGCACGTCTAGGACAAGGGTATAAATTTGGTTGGAAGACAATGGCTAGTGTTGTGTTCTGATTATCGAAGCAACGATAAAGTACAAAAATCAAATAAATCACAATTATTTAAATATAATTAATTATCATGCAATCATTTACTCATTAATTATGAAAAGACAAAAAATACCCTTAATCTAAAAAGTGGGGGTGACAAGTCTACCCTCCTTAAAAGAATTTCGTCCTCGAAATTAAAATAAACTAGCACAAGAACAAACAATCAAACAAGGAATTATACATCAAGTCTCGAAGATATACGGATACTGCTCGCGCATTTCGTCATCTCTCTCCCAAGTTGACTCTCCTGGAGAGTGATTTCTCCATGCAACACGAACTAAAGGAATAGTCTGGTTCCGCAATATCTTCTCTCTACGATCCAAGATCTCAATGGGTTGTTCAGGATAGCTGAGTATCGGTCCAACTTCGATCTCCGAGTGATCTAGAATGTGACTAGGATCTGCCACATACCTTCTTAGCTGTGACACATGGAACACGTCATGCACTCCATCTAGAGCAGGTGGCAAGTCTAGTTTATAGGCCACTACACCGACCCTTGCAAGAATACTGAAGGGCTCGATGTATCGTGGACTAAGCTTTCCGTCTCTACCAAAACGAATCGTGCCCCGTGTCGAAGAAATTCGTAGGAACACCAAATCGCCAATATAGAACAAACAATCTTAACATGCAATCTAAACAAAATAATCATAAACCGAGAGAACAAAACCTATACCTGAAACTCTAGAGGTCTACGGTGGCTATCGGTCCAATGTCGCTGTCTGTCCTACGCCACTCGCAGTCTCTCTCTGATAAGTTTTACCTTTTCTGCTGCATCCACGACCATTTCTGGTCCTAACAAAGCTCTCTCTCCAACATCATCCGAAGATAACAGTGTACGACACCTTCGTCCATATAAAGCCTCGAAGGGTGACATCTCAATGCTGGCCTGGTAGCTGTTGTTGTAAGCAAACTCTACCAGGTGTAGATGATCCTCCCAAGAACCTCCGAGATCCAAAACACAAGTGCGTAGCATGTCTTCAAGAGTCTGAATAGTCCTTTCAGACTGTCCGTCTGTCTAGGGGTGATACGCGGTACTAAACTTGAGCTGAGTGCCCAAGCTAGCCTGCAGACTCCTCCAGAAATGGGAAGTGAAACGACTATCCCAATCTGAGACAATACTCACAAGAACTCTATATAATCTGACAATCTGTTGTACGTACATCTCTGCTAACTTCTCTGTCAAAGTACCCACTTTGAATGGTAAGAAATGGGCTGACTTGGTCAACCTATCTACGATGACCCAAATCGCGTCCTTTCCTCCTAGAGAACGTTGAAGTCCTAAAACGAAGTCCATAGTCACGTGCTCCCACTTCCATTCTGGAATGGGTAAAGGTTGAAGCAATCCTCCTGGCCTCTGTCGATATATTTTTACCTGCTGGCACACTAAACATCGGGATACAAAGCGTACTACTTCGCGCTTCATACTATACCACCATACATGCTCCCTCAAATCTCGATACATCTTGTTGGCTCCGGGATGCATCGAGTACTGAGAGCGATGTGCCTCCTGCAAAACTTCTTTGTGCAGCTCTCCACTTGGCACACACATCCTCATGTCATACCATAAAGATCCATCATCCGCAATAATGAAGTCGTCTGTCAATCCTGTCCGAACTTGTGCTATAATATTCCTTAGAGTCTTATCATCATACTGAGCAGCTCTAATTCTGTCTATCAGCTCCGATTGTATCTGGAGTCCTCACCTGAATCTCAACTCCTGGAACTAGTATTTTAATTCCCAAGCTCTCAAGATCAGCTAATAAATATCTATCTGAAGTCAAGCATATCACCATTGGATACCTGTTCAAGGCATCGGCGATTACGTTAGCCTTTACTGGATGGTACTGTAATGAGATATCCAAGTCTTTCATCAATTCCAACCACCTTCTCTGTCTCATGTTCAACTCCTTCTGTGTAAATACGTACTTCAAGCTCTTGTGGTCTGTGAAGATCTCCATACGCTCTCAGTATAAGTAGTGTTTCCACAGCTTTAGGGCAAAGATAACTGCTGCTAACTCTAGGTCGTGAGTGGGGTAGTTCTTTTCATGAGGGCATAATTGTCTTGAAGTATAGGCAATTATTTTCCAGTGCTGCTGAAGAACGCATCCTAAACCTTTTCCTGAAGTATCACTGTAGATAGTGAATCCACCTGTCACTGATGGCAACGTCAAAACTGGTGCTGTCGTCAATCTCCTCTTCAGCTTATCAAACGCGGCTTGACATTCTTCTTTCCAGACAAATTTCACATCCTTCTTGGTCAGCCTAGTCATTGGTTCTGCAATCTTGGAGAAGTCTTGTACAAATCTTCTGTAGTATCCTGCTAGTCCGAGAAAGCTCCTGATCTCAGCTACTGAACTGGGGGTAGCCCATGACTCTACTACTTTGATCTTCTTTGGGTTAACTAAAATTCCGTTACCCGTCACCATATGTCCAAGAAACTCAACTTTGTCAAGGAAGAACTCACACTTTGAAAGCTTTCCGTACAACTTCTCTCTCCTGAGAGTCTCTAAGACCATCCTCAGGTGCTCTTCATGCTCTTCTGGTGTCTTGAATATATTAGAATGTCGTCAATAAACACCACTACGAACTTGTCAAGGTACTGGTGGAATACCTTGTTCATCAAGTTCATAAATACTGCTGGTGCATTGGTCAACCCAAACGGCATTACTGTGAATTCAAACTGGCCATATCTGGTCCGAAAGGCTATCTTCGGTATTTCTTCCTTCTTCACCTTCACCTGGTGATAGCCTGGCCTTAAGTCTATTTTTGAAAACACCTTCGCTCCGCTCAACTGATCGAAGAGATCATCTATCCTCAGCAGTGGATATTTGTTCATGATAGTGAGGTTATTTAGAGCTCTATAATCGATACATATGCGTACCGTACCATCCTTCTTTGGTACAAATAATATCGGTGCTCCCCATTGCGATGAACTGGATCTAATAAAACCTTTGTCTTGCATCTCCTCACCTTGCTTCTTCAGTTCTACCAACTCATTGTTGTTGACTCTATAGACATATTACGAAATAGGCTCCGCTCCTGGTATCAAGTCTATAGAGAATTCAACATCTCTGTCTGGCGGCAAACCTGGCAACTCCTCTGGAAATACATCCAGGAACTCCGCTATAAGTGGATGTGGTAACTCCTCTTCTTCCATCCTGGCTCCGCAAAAAGTGCCTCTGCTCCACTCCTCTGCTCCTCTGGCGATCTCGAACTCTGGCTCTCCTGGTAGTCTAAATACTAATCTACCTTTGTGACAATCTATAGAAGCATGGTGTTTACTCAGCCAGTCTATTACGAGTATAATATCGTATCCCGGAAGTGGCATGACGAGTAAACTCACACTCAAATCTCGGTATTCCAATGATACTCTCCGATCCTTGCAACAATTACGGACAAGGATAATGCCTCCTCCTGTCATGATCTTGCAAGTCCTATCTAATGGTTCCATTTCTAAACGATGCTTAAGGGTATAAGATACTGATACAAAACTATGGGAAGCGTCAGAATCAAATAATGCAAGTGCTGGAATAGAATCGAGTAAAACTGAACCTGAAATCACGTCTCCAGCTGGCTCGGCCTCCTCAGTAGTCATGGCGTAAGCTCATCCCTGTGAGGCTCCTCTCTGCTGCTGCTAGTGCTGAGCAAACCTCTGCTGCTATGGTGGAAATGGAGGTCCTCTCTGCTGGCCTCCTGGTATAATAGGTGCTCTGGCTGGTCCTCTCTGAGCTGCTCCTCCTCCCTGGCAAGTCTGAACAGCTGGGCAGTCTCTCAGCTGATGTGCTGATGATCCACATGACAAGTATGTTCCCAGCCTCTTCTGACAGATGTCTCTAGTATGTCCCATCCTTCCGCAATATGACCACTGGGCAATGGGCTGATTCTGTCTCTGTGGTTGCTGCTGCTGGATATGTCCCCGAACTGGTGCCTGTTGCTGGTGTTGTTGCTGGTATGGCCTTTGTTGTTGTTGTGGTTGTTGTTGAAAGTGTGGGCGCTTGGCCGATCCTGTGTTACCACTGGCTCCTCCAGAAATGTTGCATCCTCTCTTGGGCCTGAGGTCCAAGTCATCTTCAGCAATCTAGGCATCCATCAGAATACCCTCAAAGGTAGTAGTGCATCGTCCCGAAGTACGAGACTTGATATCTCTATTTAATACCTTTCTGAATTTTTGTGCTCTGTCTCCCGAGTCTTGAATCATCGATGGTGCGAATCGACTCAATCGGCAAAACTCTGCAGCATATTCGTCGACTGACATGCCTCCTTGGATTAAGTCATGGAACTGACTTTCTAATGCTCCCAAGGCTACGTCAGGAAAGAATTTCTCCTTGAAGAGCTCCTTGAAGTCCTCCCAAGTAAGTCCTTCAACGGCGAGTCTCGGCTCTGTACGATACCACGTCAGCACGATATCAAACATCTGACTGCCAACGGCCTCTATATGAAGAATCTCTGGAATCTGTGCTAAACGCAAGTTCCTCTCTATGTCCTCTAACCAATCATCAACATAGAGTATTCCTTCGGTGCCCTTGAACTCTCGAGGCATCATCCTCTTAAAGTCCACTATGGTACCTGGCCTCTGTTGTTGGCCATGCTATTGCGGCTGCCATGCTACTCTCTCCACAGTCTGGAGAGCCACCAGATGAGCATTCTCCATGCTTTCTCTCATTAGTTTTGTCTGTGCCTGGTGTGCTTCTGCTTGCACTCTCTGAGCCTCAGCTTGAACACGCTAAGCTTCTGCTGTTACTCTTTGGGCCTCTAGCATGCCCTGGATTAGTGCAAACATCTGTGCCCCATTAGTGGGCACTCCTCCGGGAATCGGTGTCGGTGGTGGTGGAAGGTTGTCTGTCATAGCTGGGGCAATCCTCTGAATAGGTGGAGGAGGAATCCCATTAGCTGCAGATACTCCCATATGAACAGAAGATGTAGGAGGAACTCTAGGTGTCTGTTCGTCATGTTGAGAGGTGGCAGACCTCTCTGAATTTAATGCTCCCACTCTCATAGATATAGTATTCGACGGCATCCTGAATACAGATCAAAGAATCAATTAAGGTTATAGATACGATATTATCAAGGAAGGACAGTAAAATGCTAAAGGAAGCAATCAATTAGAATAACATTGTGAAGATCAAAATTTCTTAGTGTGATTGAGCATACTCTCATCCTAATCCTATTTCATATCCTATTGCAGGCTCGCAACAGTACAACTAAGTTGTCGCACTACCACGATATCGTACAATTTGTGAAACTAGACCTGCATGGGCCACCACTAAAAATGTGTCACGACCTGTATGGACCTGTTGTGGGTACGTCCAGCCTACGCCGCAGTATCAGCGGTAGAACGCTGTCTGGTCATAATGAATACTAATATAACTAAATACTTGTCAATGATATCCATCTCCATAAGAAGGACAATATACATCTCACAATATCTCATAATGTAAACTCAATCACAACAACTATAAGAGTATAAGGCACGATAAGAGATAAGAAGAATGATATAGTTAAATACCATGTCTCAAATATAGATAAATCATAGTCTAGCTGTCCAACATAAAGTATCCACAAGTCTCAAATTAAACTTAACATGAGTCTAAACATAAACTGAAATAACCCTCAATAAGTCTCAGATGCATAAGATAAATACTATCTAGACAGCTGTAGGTAATATCTCATCTAAAAAAATAGTCTCCTCTAAGATCTCTGATGTGTAGTCTGCATCTATACCGGGTCCATAGTGTATGGTACAGAACTCCTCAAGATCCTCTGGAAAAAATATCCAGTCAGGATTGGAACGAAGTACAAGCACTAAGAGTATTTCCACATATATTGACAAAAACTATAATACAGTGTAAAGAAATACAAGACATAGGAATACTGGCAATAAGAAATACTGGAAATAAGGAAATGCTGGAATAAAGGAATACTGGAATATGGAATACTAGAATAAGGAATACTGGAGCATATGTCTTCATAAATATACATCTATCAATGAAATAGAAATACAAGTGCATGCTAGAACAATGAACTAGAATATAAATGAGTATTACAATAATAACTAGAACATGTAGAGATGCTAGATCAAAATACTAGTGATACATGTCAAGAACATCTAACTAAGTGTGTGAAACATCAGCATATCATGTGATCGGCTTGGGACTGATCAGGCTCGTTACATATAATTAGCTATCATTCTTGTAAGGTCAGGCTAACCATTCAGATAGCTATGATGCGATTAATAGTCAGGCTAACCACATGTAATAGCTGTGAGGCATGTAATGGTCAGGCTGTACTGACTTGAGGTGTGGGTGAGCTATGATGCATATAAAGTTTGGATATGATCACACAAGCTGCTAATATTTCCCCCTTTTTCCCCAGTTAGCACGATGGATTCCAATCATGAGTCCTCGTGACAGGTCTCGATAATGCCAACTCGTGTAAACAACAGTGTCAGAGTCATGTATGATATACAACAAGTGTTATAGAGATAATCAACATAATGGAAACTGTCAGAGAATGTACTTGCCTGTGGTCCTTAGCTGGCAATACCAATGTCCGGGTTCCAATGTATCGTCTGAATGATCCAATAGTCCTATAGACATATCATATAACACGATACTGCATCAGACATTAATCTAACATACAATCAACATAATGATCTCAGAGACTACGCTAGGGGGGTCACGTCTGTAATTGCTGTGCATAACAGACAGTCAATGGTACGGTCTTGCCAGTACGTCAGTATACATATGGCAGTCTGCTAACATGTTATCTGGTCACAGGTCAATGTAACTATGGTGTATCCGTGGTTATACTCGGTCATCTAGTACAAAGACATATAATATATATTATTACCTATCATATACATTAATACTAATTAATTTCAATTATAAAAGATACATGTATATACATACTTAATAGAATTTATACTATGTACATATATACATATATTAAACATGTACTAGGGAGGCACGTACAATATATATACGTATGTTTTATACTAATTGAGAATTATACTATTTATATACATATATATTAATATACATTTAGACACATATTAATACGTATGCCAATACGTATTTACCAACTATATATATATATATATATCCATATACCCATAATACATAAATACTAAACCATGGCTAAATACGTATGCATACAATAAAGAATATGCGTATGCGTGTACATATGCATGTACGCGAGAGGGGACTCGAACTTGGGTACGTGGAACGAGTCGTGCGTCGAGGCATCGTCGAGTCAATGGGGTCTGCGATGACAGCGTGCAGTCGAGATGGGCTGCTCTGGTCGTGCAGTGTTCTCTGGCGAGTTTTGCGTTCAGTCAGGCATGCCGTGGGTCCGGTCGACGGGATGTCTTGGTGAGGCGAGTTCAACAATGGGTCATCGTCGTCGGCTCTGTCACTGTTGAAGCGGGATATCTGCAGGTTGTTGGCGGTTCAGTCGAGGGCAGGCGGTTCATGGCCGTGGCTTTCGGCGTTCAGGCGGTGGAAGGAATCCGGTCAGTTGTGGCAGTGGGTCGAGGTAGTTCGGCTGAGCATTCAGCAGCGGCGAGTTCGACCCAGGCGGGTTGGTCGTCATCGAGATGGGGGCGATCGGCTCATTGGTTCCCGCGGGGTTGGGCGAGTGGAGGCGGTGATGTTCTGTGGTAGGGTGTTGGCAGCGGCCGGTGGAACTCCGGCGTCGGGTTGGCAACGTGGTCCGACGGTGAAGTAGGTCAGGGAAGATGGGTGAACAGGGAATAGGGGGAAAGTCGGCTGTGGTTTATTTGGTTTAGAATAAAGGAAAATTAAAAAAAAGAGTTTATATATAAAGGGGGGGTTTGGTTTGACTTAGAAGTTGACTTTGGTCAAAACCCTCTTGGGAAAAAGGGTCCTCTCTTGGGTATTTCAAAGGCTAGGATTTCAATAAATTAAAAATGATTGGTTATGATTCCATTGGTTCAAGGTTCTAGGGCCATGGTTCAAGGAGGTCGATGTTGCAATTGCACACTCCCAAAAATTATAGAAAATTACACATGAAGGGAAAAAGGGTTTATTTACGTGTCGTGTCCAATAGGGTGGATACCTTAATGCATTATTGCACAAAAGTGCCCAACAATTAGAAAATTACGCAAGGTGAGGTTCATGGTTTTTAATTAATTAAAATAATGCAAGTGGTGTTCTAAAATTAATTAGAAGTACAAGGGACTGATCTTAAGTGGGACACAAGCATCATGAATAAAATAGACTTGGAATAGAATATTATCCTAATTTGGGCTGCTCAGAATGGGTCGAGATTGTGTCTCCAATTTCGATTGGAACACACAAGGATACAAGTTTGATTTATATAGAATTAATTGTAGTCGGTCGCGATGGATGCTGTGTGACTAAAATAAAGCACAACAAGACATGGTTATGAGTCATACCGAGATCAAAGTAACAGTTTGGCACGTCTAGGACAAGGGTGTGAATTTGGTTGGAAGGCAATGACTAGTGTAGTGTTCTAATTATCGAAGCAACGATAAAGTACAACAATCAAATAAAATCATAATTATTTAAATATAATTAATTATCATGCAATCATTTACTCATTAATTATGAAAAGACAAAAAATACCCTTAATCTGAAAAGTGGGGGTGACAATAAGTACTAGTTAATATTAGTTACCATTATTTCTAGATTACCTTGGGGTACACCAAGGTAATGAGAGTGAGATATCTTGGGTATGGGTATTAAATATCAAGGGGTGTGTTAGTATATAGTTTAGTATATTATTGTTATAAGTTTTAATAAATATTAATACATATTAATGCATAATGAGGTGTATGGGTAGTAGTTATAAATTAGATATTGAATTACCTTGAGATACTAAGGTAAATGTCAACGTATTGGGTTTTACTCAAGGTATTTGGTTTGCACATCAAGATGGTAGTATAGGTGGTATGATACCGCTTTTGGTTCAAAGCCAAGGTATCCACTTTTCATTAGTTTACTTAGGAGTTTTATATATTTTGTCTTATATATATATTATAATATTTTTATATCTAATAAATTATGTATCTTATGATACGGTATCTTATTGGTTTTCTAGTATCCTAGTATAGCTAGTATGCCCTAGTTACATAGTGTATGGACCCAATATCCTAGAGATGGACTCAACAACCTAGAAATAGCTAGTTGACCTAGTTTAACTGTTTTGACTTAGAAATGGCTTTATGACCTAGAAGTTGACTAGTTTAACTTATTTTTATTCCAAAACCTTATATTGATGTAATATTCTATATTTAGGCCTTCGAGGCACTGTACCAGACATCTTTGATAATAGTTACCAGATTTTAGGAAAGTACATTTTCTGATAGTTTCTAATTTATGATATCCTCTGTCTCTTGTATTTATTGTAGATATCCTTGATTTCTTGACAATATGGTTACACGGATTGGTATATTCTGATCTCATCATGAGATATTATTCCTTGATATTTATGGTGTATCTTGTGCATGCCTTGTTTCCTTGTTCTTCTTGCACAAATACATACATTGGTTCATGAGAAGAGTAGCACCCTTCTTGTAGAAACCCGTGTCATAACGTACCATGGTTGGATCTACTATACCAGTCGGGGGCAAAGAGTATATAGTGTAGATATGTGATCATACCCTCCTTGTGCATGTCTTGTTCCTTGAATATTGTTAATCATACACTGCACGTATGATTAACCCGGCCATAATCCTTATGTAAGTTCCCAAGTTGATCACATGTTAAAGCTGATACTCACTCACTTAGTAGTAGTATTTCTTGTTCATTCATATGATGCTCATTATTATATTTATTTCTAGTATTCCTTTATTGCATATCTTTTGTACCTGTATATTGCATCTTGTATATTTATTTTATTTACTGTTACATAATTTATATCATTTATTAGAACTGCTGTTAGAGATGTACTTTGCTCCTTTTCTGACTGGATATATTTTCCCAGATGATACTGAGGAGTGGTACCCCACTCACTACGGGCCTCAGGATGTCGTAGGCTTAGAGCCAGAGACCTTGGTTCAGGAGGGTCTCATCCCGAAGGAGACAGATGACCCAGGACTTGTAGTGTAGTAGTTAGATCATTTGTACTGAATTTGTCTCCATCTCAGCTATTAGTATTTCTTTGACTCATTGGATAATATTTGTCATGTAAGCTGTATTTGTCACTCTTTTGTTCTTTTATCATATTCGTACGATTGTTCTATCTTATAGATCTGTGATCGAGTATTTATCTTTATATTACATTGGTGGTATTATTATATCTTGTTTGTTAAATAGATAATTTACCCAAATAGCGCTCTACCGTCGATGCTGCGGCGTAGGCTGGGCGTTGTTCACTACTCGTGACCCTACATCGGGTGCGGGTCATGACATTATTACTAATAATATCGGGGTGTCAAGCGTTGTTGGTACTACTTATACTATTAGAGGAACCAGAATCTCTGGCATCTGTTGTTCAACATTCTCGGACACTGCCTCGACCACTGGCTCAATCCGGATCTGACCTTAAGAAAGCACTGCCACTAGATAGCATCCCAAAGAACCTTACCCTATTGGTAGTTATGCTACTCATGCTGCTCCAGCAACCGAGGATGGAAAAGACCTGAAGAAAAGGACATAAGATATCAAGAACATGACAAAAAGGAACAAGGAAGTGATCGATCCGATAGTTCAAGCCTGGTATCGAAGAAGATGAATTCAGGATATCAAAGGGAACACGTTTGATTGAGAATCCTATAACTAATACACCCAACAAGTCTAAAAAATAGACGTGCATAGGACACCACTAAAACTTTGTCACATCCTAGTACCAGAATATAGAGAACGGAGGTATGACATGACCAGCTATGCACTACAGAGTACACAAGTACCCCGAAGTGCAGTCTAGGCTGTAAGAAGACAAGGGGTGAATACTATAATCAAGTCACCTAGGGTCCCTGAACATCTATGTCTCAATCATTCAAAAAAATAATAATAAGCATACAACATATAAGATGCAGCAATAAGGCATCCCAAACGTTCCATCAAAATATTCTAGAGTCTAGCCATACAAAATATTAGGCTAACAGAATTATCAATAGTATACATGAAAGTATGTTAGCTGCAGAGTGAATAATTACAGTTATGTAAGAAACTAATGTCCAGACTTTCTGGCTAACAAGTGACGGTGGCTAAATGCCCAAAAGATATAAATGTACAATATAACTGGGGAAGAACGAAACCCACTTTTGTCCTTCAGCGGCCATCCGCCTGGTGCATGCCATCAGTCAAGGGAAGATAGGCTGGATCCTTGGGCTCTGGCTCTAAACTTGGTCATGCAAAATCAGTGGAGTTAGACCCCAAGTAGCAAGTACCACAAGAAAGCACGAATGAAGAAACAAAACCCAGATCTAGCATATAATGTACCCTATCTTAGAAATAATGTGATACTCCTACACCAAATAAGGACAATAAGTACCATATCACATCGAGATAGAATACGTCTCCTAATTACTGTCCAGCTGAAGTCTCTATGTCATAGTTTCTGTTCATAGGCCATCATAGCACAATATTCCAACCCCACAACCAAACAAGGATAAGGGTTGAACTACCATACCATGACAGTCTACGTCCCTAACTACTAGCTGAAGATACAATACAGAAACAAGTTCATTTATGATCGGCTAAACACTATTACTGCCTACTAGATAAAGTCTGGTTATCCAAAAAAATGCATAATATAGGTATCCTCATATCATGCTATGATCGAATGGGGCTAGTCGAGCCAATAATAACATGTAGCACGTTAAAATACACCGCCCCCCGTAGGTCCACTATGCTAAACAAGTTAGTTGCAGTTCCAGAGATAGCTGTCATGCACGATCTCGAGATGTTGGCTCGACAAAAATAAAGAAAATTAGATACTGCACTCTACTAATGTGGATGATATACATTATCTGTATTGGCTAGCCTAGCACGCCTGAACTAGTGTTTAAGAGGTAGCTGTCATGCACGATCTCGAGATACCGTTACCTTCTCATGTTCTATAAGTTTTAATTGCCCAATTAACCCTACTGTTAACTGAAATCTTATGTCTTGGCCACATGATTATTCCTCCTAAATATCGTACTTCGTACGAGCACGCTAAGTATGAATTCTCATTGTTACTCAAAAGCTCAATCTAGATTCACCCAACCGTGATGCAACAAATCAATAAACTCCTTGCAATGGTAAGGTCACTAGCTAACTACCAAATCTGTGCAATAAGGGAAATCACGTAGCATATAATATATAATATATATCAGGATCAAGTGGCACATCGGCACACAAGTGAATCATGTAGCACACATGGTGCATTCAGGCATATCAGCATGGATACAAATAGTCAAGTCAGGTAAACATAGTAGGTCCAATCAGATCCTCTATATCTTGTAATCATGTATATTATGTCAGGCGCATAATTAGTGCTATGATGGCCAACTATCACACGGTCTAGTTGTACTGGATGTTTATCAGGGTATCTTAGGCACTTATCACGTGTTCATGAAATCTTGTCATTCTAGTCATCAAGCTCATCGGTCATTCTCATCTTACTAGGGTCAAGGCAAGCATTTAAACTAATCAACAGAAAACAACAATTCCTAACATTTCAATAGATCGGGCGCATAAAACAACCAAGCAAGGGCCATGCACAATCAGCCAAAAATAAGAGCAAGCTGCATATTTTTGTAAGGGTACGTCCCTTGGAAAAGTACTCGCACAAACGCCGGATAAATTAGACATATAATCGCAAGACAGAGAAATAAGTGAGCGCACTTTGAAAAATTATGCGAGCCAGAGATAATTGGCGTACAAAAGAAAGTACGCAGACAGGAAAAATGAATACTATAAGACAAAACACACACAAAACAAGAATAGCACAACAGTCAAGAACACACAAACTGAGAAAACATAAATTGAGAAGCCCAAAAGTCAAAGCTAGTTCACCAAGAAAAGTATGGGAACCCAAAAATATATGCCAACCGAAGTTTAGGCGCACTTTCCTTGGTAAAGAGAAAATGTTGCAAAAGTACGCACCAAAGGTACGCCCAAGAGTTTTCTTTCAAAAAGTACGCTCAAGGAATGCTTAGAGAGCCCATGGCGTACTTTGGCAAGGAAAGAGAATATTGTACCAAAGTGCGCATGAGGGGTTCTGTACGAAAGTGTGCCTAGATTAGAGGTACACGTATTTTACGCGAGGGAAGGTTCTCATGCATATTTCATATAGACTGTTCTTCTTCTCGGCTCAGCACCCATGATGATTTTCAAGAAAAATGATCCAACTCATAAAATTCATGTTTAAACTCCAATCAAAATGAAACAAAAGCCATAGTCAAGTGAATCCAATCCCCTACAACATGAACCAAATTATTTTAAAAATACTAAGTTTTGAGAGATCATTTCCTAGAAAAATATCAAATAAAACCAATAGTTATAAAACTTAGATCTACTCATTCCAAGCCATTAAAACCGAAATTACCAAGTTCTAAAGATGTAAAGAAAAACAACATGCACATAATAGACTAATCATATACAAGAAAAAATAAGAATCAAAATATGCATGATCTATGTTTCTCCATGAGAGCAAGATGTACTTGCCGATGAAGAAAGAAAAAAAGAGGGTGAATGAATAAGGAAAGAGAAAAATAAGAATATATAGGGTTAGGGATTCAATGCTAGCCATCTGATCAAGTCATGATCAATCATAGCCACACGATTAAACCCATGAACCCAACTCAACCAAGGAACATGGGTCGGGTCTGGATCACATGGAAGTAAAGCCAATAAGCCAAATACACACAAAATGTATGCCAGGAATAGGGAGTGACAGTACCTACACTACTCACTATGATAACAAGAGTGCTATATATATTACAAACAATCCATTTGTCATGAACAAACAAAGCATATTGAGATTGATTGTTACTTCGTCCGTAAGCATATTTGGCAAACACTATTTCTCTACCATATGTTACCTCTGTTGATCAACTGGCAGTTTTTTTTTTTTTTACAAAATCATACCCCATATCACGATTTCAGTTTCTTTTGGGCAAGCTCATGTTGTTTGACCCATCATGAGTTTGAAGAGAGTAGTTTAGGTTTGATATTATATTCTTCTATTTGAATTTAGATTCCTTTTTCTACACGGATATTGATTTGTTCTCCTCTCTCTATATATATTCATAGTTGTATGATTGTCATGCCCCAGTCCCAAAATATACGGGACCAGGCCACATGGCAATGGCCAGCTAATACGACTTTGAAGGATTTCCCAATTTAATGTACCCGACGAAGCGTACTACGATGTCCTAAAATACTATTAAGTCTAATATGCTAACATGCAGTAGGTAAATATCTAATCTCATCCACAGAATATAAATAAGAAGTGCTGAAATAAATACTAAAAATAAGTACGGAGTCTGAATGTCATATTACAACACAAATAAGTCTGATAGGAACAAATCCACTGAATACAATGCTGAAATAAAACTACAAAAGGACAGATAAGAATACTAGACTAGAACATCGACTAGATAGATAAAGATGCTCTAGCCCAAGGCAGCAGTGTACCCCAAATCACGGGAACTCCTCTGAAAATGCCTCGAAGTCCTCAGACACGAATCTGGTCTCCACTCCTGCTTTATAGATGGTAGGGTATAAGTGCTCGTTCAGATCTAAAAAGGAACCAGGTCCTCAGAGGGACGTAACAAGATACAAAAAGTACATGCCAAAAAGTAAATATTGTGTAAACTCAAGGGTGAACTAATCAGCTAAGTAAAATGCACTTGAAGACAACCTTGGTACGTATGGGTAGGTAAAAGGTATAAAGAGCAGCGTCAAGCCAGAGGCTAAGTACCTGGCATTAGCTGTAAACTGGATGCCAGAAGTATATGCTGACTACATCATCGATCATGATAGCGCACAGCTAGTAACCTCTGCCGAATGTATCGATAAGCATATACGCCCATAACCGGGTAGCATGTAGCCCATAATCGGGTAATACATAGCCCATTACCGGGTAACACTGAGGCTCACGGCTCCATAGTTTACTCTGAAACTACGGTAGCCAAATGTCTGTCTCATACGCCTACTAATTGTCTTTTCCGTCTAATACCAATATACAAGTTGCAAATACGACATGGACATCTCGTACTATTGTCACGACCTGCACCCGGTTTAGGGGCACGAGAGCGTGGGTATGTCCAGCCTACGCCGCAGCATCGGCGGTAGAACGCTGTCTAGGTCAAGTACTATCTAAACAATCTCACGCTAGTATCCAACTCTATAAGGAGACGTGGATATCATAAAATAAATCTAGAAATACTCAATCACAACTACAGCACGATATGAAAAAAAAAATACAACACAAGTCTAATGACACAATAATCATACCTGCAATCAGTAACATCCAATCCCCCAAGTGTGTCGGAAACCAGTCTACTAAGGTCACAGTCTGGAAAATATTTTCCAGTCAGGAAGGAGCAAAGTACATCTCTAAATAGCAGTTCTATATAAATAACATAAACTATGTAGCAGTTCTAGATGGAAACATACCAGATGCATGTATAGGTACGAGAAATATACAATGAGAAAAATACTGGAAATACTGTAAGTAAATGCAGGAAAAGAATAATATGTCAATGAGCAAGAATTCTATGACTAAGTGTGTGAGTACTAGCTTTAATATGTGATCGGCTTGGGAACTTGATCAGGCTGGTTACATGTGATTAGCTATGGTTCATGTAAGGTCAGGCTAACCGTTGGTTAGCTATGATGCATGTAGAGGTCAGACTAATCACACGTAACAGCTATGGAGCATGTAAATGGTCAGGCCACACCCGACGTGAGATGTGGGGTGAGCTATGGTGCATATAAAGTTAGGTATGATCACATATCTACACTAAAGTACTCCCCAAACCCCCGACTGGTATAGTAGATCCAATCATGGTACGCTATTGCACGGGATTCCCTAGGGAGGTAGCAAATCTCCCCGGGTCTCAGTGTCTGTACATGCACAAGATATCAAGAAAACAAGTCTTGTACAAGCTACACCATGAATAAGGAATAACATCTCATGACGAGATCCGTGCATACCAATCCGTGTAACCAACGTATCAAGAATATGGATATTTACACTAGATACAGCGAACATAGGAGATATCATAAATTAGAAACTAATCAGAGAATGTACTCGCCTTGGGTCCTTAGCTGGTAATTATCGATGTCCTGTTCCAGAGTATCCCCTGGGTAACCCAACAGTCCTATAAACATATCACAAGCAAAACCACATTAGCATCAGATGCTACGCTAACACAGTCTAAAAATACTGAGTTCGGGACTTCTCTAGGTATGATAATGGTCACCTAGGATCACCTAGTAGATACCCAATTAAACATATTGTTAATAATTAAACATAATACATATATATTGTTATTCCAAAGGATATACAAAATAGGTATAACTGTATGTACATAAGTGGAAATATATTTTATTTATGTGAAAAATTATACATCACTCATACATATAAACTAGTATACATGTACCAAAATTCATATTAACTTATATTATATATATATATATATATATATATATATATATATATATATATATATATATATATATATATACATACATACCAAAATAATACAATACTATATACAGGTAATATACCAAAATATATTTTACAAGTACATATATATATCAATACAGTTTATATATATATATACTATATATATATATACCAAAAATATGTTTATACATGTTTATATATATATAGGTACACATATTTATACCAAAATACGGTTATATATACATATATACCAATTTATATTTATTTATTTTTAAATACTGAAACATACATTAATACATATTATACCAATAAAAACTTATATAATATATATATAAGTATCTATTAGTAATTTGTACAAAATACGTATTTGTGTATATACCTAATAGAAGTATATAAATATATATTTTTATACCAAAATACATATTTGTATATATATATCAATCAAATATTTTTATATATATTAACAAATCAAAGGATGTATATAATGCCACACTTCTCAAGGTAATCCCAAATGAAGTAGCAGTTAGTTCCAATGGGTCCGGAGCAGTCCAAATAGCTAGAAACTGTATAAAGAAGTCCATGATCGGAGTTCGGCACGAAAACCGAGATAAGGATACCAGGCTAATTGGAGAAATGGTCGTTTGTTTGTAATTAAGGTAACACCTTATTTTTATGAAAATCATTTTGAATTTATTTTGAACAATAATTACAATTAAAAGTTTATTTATAAAAATTTAGAATTTACGTAGAAGCCAATATATTTTTATATCTAAAGTGAAATCGGTTACCAGTCCAAAAATAACCAAATTGAACTAATTTTATTATTGAAACTATATTTTTAATTAATAATATAAACCCCAAAATTATTATATTTTTGCATAATCAGAAACCCTTTTAATTTATTACATAACTAAATTTTTACACATAATAATTAACTAGATTCATACATTTAAAACAATAAAACTAATTTTTATTTATACTAAACTAAATATGTATAATTAATAAACTAATATATATAATTAATAAACTAGTTATACATAATTACTAAACTAATTAGATATAAATTAACTAATTATATTAACTAAACTGATTAAGAAATTAACTACTGATTACATTAACTACTGATTACATTAACTAACTATTTATTATTTACTAAACTAACTATTACATATAACCTAATTACACATTAACCAATCCTCAGATCAGAAGAAAGGGAACGAGAAAGAGGGGCTCACGTTGGGTTTTCTCCGGCGTCGGCGGAGGAGCCTCGCCGGGGTCGGCGCGGTGGGGTTCTGCTCGAGGCGGCGGGTGCTCGGCGGATCTCGGTTCGAGGCAGCGGTCGACGGATCCTGGTTCGAGGCAGCGGCGGATCTTGCTGCGTCTGGTCGAACTCGGCGGCGGATCTGGCTCGAGGCCGATCCGAGGCGACGGTCGACTCGGCGAGGGTGAAGAGGTCCGAGGCGCCAGCGGCGGTGGAACTCGAGGCGGCTACGGCTCGACGCGGGCTTGACGCGGGCTCGACGCGGGTGAGGCGGTTCTGCTGTGGTCGTCGGTCGACGTTCGTCTCGGCGGCGACGGTGGTTCGAGGAACCGGCGGTGCTCGGCTCAGAGGAGGAGGTCTCGGCCGCCGACGGTAGTCGACAGATCTAGGTTAGGGTTTTTGGGTTCTGCTGTGGATGTGTCGGGGTGGTGTCCGGGGCTGGACACGGCGGTTGATGTACTGTGGTGGAGGTGGATGTGTCCGGGTGTGTCGGACACGAAAATCTGATTGTAAAGTTGTAACTGGACACAGGAAATAAATGGATATGATAGGACACCCGGGGTCGGACCCGAGGCCAACACGGCTGACACGGTAATGCTGGACACACGGATACGAGCACACAAATAGTGGTGGCTTGTTGGCTTATGGGAATTTGTGAGGGCTAGTTAGGGTTTCTTGGGAATGGTGATGAGGGACTTAAATAGGGAAAGAGGGTGTGGGATGAAGGGTGCGGATTGGCCCAATAATGAATGGCCCAGATCATATATATATATAAATGGGTTTTTCATGTGGGAAAAATGAGGGTGTGAATGGAAGACGGTAAACTGGTAAATTTAATAGAAAAATATAATTTAAGAAAAATATTTTAAGGGCTTCCAAGGCTAACTGATTCCAAATGCTACTAATTAAATCCCTATTTCAAAACCCTAGAAATTATGTAATTTACTTATTTACTAATCCAATGGATATTAAAAATTTTATGAAAACAACTAGTCTTTCAATAATTTTATTAAACAAAAAATTTATGATTTCAAGCCAATAAATATTCGAAGCCAGAGTATTATATATAATATCATTTATTTATTTATTCTATAATAAATCGACATTTAAAAAAAATGATTTTTATACAAGATTATAAATTACCTTCTAAAACCAAACATTGTTCAAAATCTAATACTAGAATTTCAAGGTAAATATTTTATAAGTCTGATATTTAAAATAAAATAAAAATCTAATTATTTCGGAAATTGGAAATCGGAGGTTACAACTATAATGCAAGTCACTAAAGAATCATACAACTATACTAAATACCGTCACACGTGTCACTACTACATTCTAAAATAGGGATAATTTTGACATTTTATTTATTATAAGTATTGTGTGTATTTATTTTAAATAATTGCATGATATGTGTATATATATATATTATATGTATAGTATTCTTTAATGCATGAGTTAGCAGACTAGGCCTAGAAGCCCACTAGATGAACCCCTGACCAAATTATAGGGTTATGAATTTTAATTAGTATTTATTTAGGATTAAATATTGAGGATTATAATTTATTGCGGTGATTTTATTTGATTGTTATACCTTATCGTTGCTTCGATATTGAGAGCGCTACACTAGTTTTTATCTTCCAACAAATTTTACACCTTTGTCCTAGACGTGTCCCTCTTCCATTTTGACCTTTGTGTAACTCATAAATATGCTCTCTTGTGCTTTATTTTAGTCACACAATATTCGTTACGAACGTTTATTTTTTAATTCCAAATAAATTCGACTTTGCATCCTTGTCCGTTCCAATCGAAATTGGAGACACAACCTCGACCCATTTTGTGCAACCCAAATTATGACAATATTCTATTCTGAGTCTTCTACGTTCATGACACTTGTGTCCCACCTAATTTTTATCCCATGTACTTTCAATTAATTTTAGAACAACATTTACATCAATTTTAATTAAATTAGTGTAAAGATTCAACTTAACCCAAAACTAGATCCAACACCAACCCAAACCCCCACTCATACCCTCAAGATTCATACTAAATACCACATACCCTTTTTAACCACTACATCACACCAAATATAGTATTTTTCCTCTTTAATCCCAATTTCCACTTTCTGTGCAATTTTCCAATTGTTGAGGACTTTTATGCAAAAAATACAATGAGGTGTCACCATCATATTGGTCAAGGCACATGAAGAACCAATCCCCTCCCTCATTGACCGGTCCACTCTCTTCTCTTTTTGGTTGTACGCTTTCCTTCATGTTTAATCTTGGCCCTTCATTTAAATGGAGCAACATCCTCACCACACACCCTCATATATATATATATATATATATATATATATATATATATATATATATATATATATATATATTTCAAACCCTTTTCCCAAAGCCATCCCCCATCCCAATGAGGCATATGGCCGGCCCTAATCTCTAGGCTAGCAGCATCATCATCTCCCTCATGCAAACCTCTCTTTTCCTCTATTATTTCCATCACCAACATCAAAAACCCTAAAATAAACATAAATCTAAAATTCATCATCAACCTCCCCATCATCTTCCTTCTCACACCCGACCCCATCTCCGGCTGCCGAGCCCCGCTGTCAGCAACCCCGACTCTGGCAATCCCCCACACCGAGCAACTCCCCAAGCAGTCGACTGCACCGCGGCCACTGATCCCCTCACCATCACTGCCGGCCTCTTCTGTCGAGCACGACCCTACCACCAGACTTCTCTTCTCCACGTTCTCCTTCGCCCTGTCAGCCGCCACCCAGTACCCCGACTTTATCTCCGTCGCTCACCAGCATCGATCCCTCCGCCGGACCTCCCTCGTCATCTTCCCCAACACCACCATTAACACCGCCTGACCCGGCCTTCTCCACCGTTCTCGAGCCATCCTCCTCCGTCGGAGCAGTAACCACCACTGCTGTCCGCCACCGTCTCCCCCGTCTCCACCATCAACCCGACTGCTCAGCGTCACCCCCACCGAGTAGTGCAGCCGCCTGAGCATGACTGGGCCTGCTCACCGCCCTACCGCGGACGACCTCGCCGGAGCAGACCCCTCGATACCCCGTTCTCCTCTACCTCGACGCCGGCATTACCTCCATCCCCGACTCCACCCTCTCCGATCGTCGATACTACCGTCTCCATTATCATCCTCAACCTCGCCACCACCGTCTTCACCACCATCTTTACCATCGTCTTCTCCTCCTCATCATCATCGCAGGATCTCTACCACCTCGTCATCACCACCGAGCTACATCGTCCCCATCACCACAGTCACCATTAATATTATCCCTACCACCACGACCCATTCCAGACTTCCCCATGGCCACGACCGCTCATCCATGACACCGTTCACAGTGATCCCACGACCCCGACCTCGCCGGACTTCCATCTCAGCCGGCTTGGACCTCTCCCTCATGGTCTCCTCGACGATAGCCTCCATCATCTCCTCCAAGCAGCCCCTTCGGCAATACCGACAACCCTCAGCATCACCTTCATCATCATCATCATCATCACCATCATCATTATCATCGTCGTCGTCATCGTCGACCTTGCCTGCTCACCGCCCCACCGGAGATGACCTGCAATAGTCACCCTCAATCCCGTGCACGTGCACGCCAACGTGCAGGTTCGACTTGTCGTCCTTCATAATTTTGTGTATGTGCATGTGTGAATAGTATAGGGTTTAACATATTGCTTCATGGTAAGTTTAGTTGATGTGATTACAGACCCTGTGTTGGTGAACCCAATTACTAGTATGCGTGTGCGTGCGTGCGTGCGTGTGTATAATAATTAGTTGATATATATATATATATATATATATATATATATATATATATATATATATATATATATATATATATTCCATGGTAATTAATTGCTAAGTACTAAGTTATGATTGTAATATATATATACTGTATGACCCTAGGTTAACTGTGGATTTCCCGTATAATTGTATTTAACTAAATAACCCCAAAAATTTGTGAGTTGACTGCCTTGTGTATACTGACATACTGGCTAGACATGTGTTAGTGATTGACTGTCCGATTATGCACAGCATTTGAAGACGTAATGCCGTATAGTTAGACGCACATTCGACCCTGCTAGTTGACCAGTGTCACCCCTAGCGTAGTCTCCGAGTTCAGTGTATTTATTGTTGCGTGTTAGTGTAATGACTGGTGCTGTATTATTATTAAATGATGTCTATAGGACTGTTGGATTATTCAAACAAGACTTCGGAAATAGGATATTGGTTTCGCCTGCTAAGGACCACAGGCGAGTATATTCTCTGACAGTTTTCATTATATTGATCATCTCTATGATTCTAGTTGTATAGCGTACATGATTCTGACACTGTGGATACATGAGTTGGCATCATCGAGACCTGTCACGAGGAGTCGTGATTGGGATCCATCGTGCTAGCTGGGGACGGAGAAATATTAGTAGATTATGTGATCATACCCAACTCTACATGAATAATAGCTCACCCACACCTCACATCGGTGCAGCCTGACCATTACATACCTCATAGCCTGTTATGTATGATTAGCCTGACTATTGCTCAAATTATAGCTAAATGGATGGTTAGCTTGACCTTACATGAATTATATCTAATCATATATAACAAGCCTGATCAGTCCCAAGCCGATCACATAATATACTGATGTTTCACACACTTAGCTAGATAGTCTATACATGTATTTCTAGTTTATTGATCTAGCATTTCCCTATATTCTAGTTATTGTTCTAGCATTTACTTATATTCCAGTTCATTATTCTAGCATGCACTTGTATTTCTGTTCATTGTTAGTTGTACCATTCATGATGATATGTTCTCCAGTATTTTATACTCACCAGTATTGCTTATTACAGTATTTATATCCATCTTGTATTTCTTAACACTGTATTATAATTTTTGTCAATATACATGGAACTATTATTAGTGCTTGTATTTTGCTCCATCCTAACTAGAAATATTTTTCCAGACTGTGACTTAGAGGACTTGTTTCCGGCACACTTGGAGATTTGGATGTTATTGTTTGCAGGTTAGACTATTTTTGTTGTTTAGACTTGTGTTATATTTCGTTTATTTTCTTCGATATCTTATCGTGCTTTAGTTTCTGTGATTGAGTATTCCATATTATATTGTGATATTTGTGTCTCCTTATGGAGTTGGATCTTCGTGCGAGATTGATTAGATAGTATTGTGACCTAGACAACGTTCTACCGTCGATACTGCGGCATAGGCTGGACGTACCCACGTACTCGTGCCCCTATATCGGGTGCTGGTCGTGACACATTTTTAGTGGTGATCCATGCAGGTCAGGCTTGGCAAGTTGTACGATATCGTGGTAGTGCGACGTCTTAGTTGTACTACTACGTGCCTGTGATAGGATATAATATATAGGATACTTGGATAAGAGAGGATACTCAATCACAAATTTTTGAGAGATTCCTAGGACGACCCTTGAGAATCTTATTATAATTTCTAATTTAAATCTTTTCCCTTATTTCGTCCGCTCTCACTTGTTGCTATTGAATTTGATTCTTGTTGATCTGTTGTAATATTAATTCTTGGTTTCGTTAAGTTTGATTTCAAATAGAGATAAATTTTATGGACTAAATTACGGTATCATCTGATGACATATGTTGATGAGGACAGTGAGAAAGATGAAACGACTACTTTGGTTATGGAGCCTAGAGTTTATCGCAGCCATATTAGTTATCGTGGCAGAAATGTAGGAACCTGACCTTGGATGTAAATATCTTAGTTATGAAATTTAGAGTTTCTCGCTGTCATGACCCGCACTCAAAATTTGGGGCACGAGTACGTGGGTACGTCCAGCCTACACCGCAGCATCGGCGGTAGAACATTGTCTAGGTCAATACACTATCTAAACAATCTCATACGAGTATCCAACTCCATAAGGAGACAGAGATATCATAATATAATATGGAATACTCAATCACAGAAACTAAAGCACGATGAGATTTCGAAGAAAATAAATGAAACACAACACAAGTCCAAACAATAAAATAATCTAACCTGCAAACAATAACATCCAAGTCTTCAAGTATGCCGGAAACAAGTCCTCTAAGTCGCAGTCAGGAAAAATATTTCCAGTCAGGATGGAACGAAGTACATCTATAATAGCAGTTCTAAATTAATGATATAAACTATGTAGCAATAAATAGATATAAATATACAAGATGCATATATATGTACAAGAGATACACAATAAAGGAAATATTAGAAATAAATACGAGAATGAACAATATGACAATGAACAAGAATACTAATGACTAAGTGTGTGAGTACTAGCTTTAACATGTGATCGGCTTGGGAACTTGTACAGGAATAATGGCCTAGTTAGTCATACGTGCAGTGTATGACCAACACTAATATGTGAAGAAGACTTGTACATGAAGGGTATGATCACATATCTACACTAAAATACTCTCCACCCCCGACTGGTATAGTAGATCCAACCATGGTACGCTATGGCACGGGATTTCCTAAGAAGATAGCGACTTTTCCCGAGAATCAGTGTCTGTACATGTACAAGATAAACAATGAAATAAGACTTGCACAAGATACACCATAAAAAAGGAATAATATCTCATGACGAGATCCGGATATACCAATCCGTGTAACCATCGTGTCAAGAAATACAGATATCTACACTAAATACAATGAACATAGAGAATATCATAAACAAGAAACTATCAAAGAATGTACTCGCCTGGGGTCCTTTGCTGGCAATACTAATGTCCTGCTCCTGAAGTCTAGTAGGACGATCCAAAGGTCCTATATATATATAATATAATATAATACAACATCAGCCAATATACTAGCACATACACAACCATAATTACACTGAGCTCAGAGGGTACACTAGGGTGACACTGGTCATCTAGCAGGGTCAAGCGTGCGCTAGCTGCACGGGTGTCACGTCTTAATTGATGTGCAATCAGACAGTCAAATACTAGCATATGTCTCGCCAGTACGTCAGTGTACACAAGGCAGTCAACTCACAATAATCAGGGTCACACGGTCAAAATAAGTATGGGCTATCCGTAATTATACTAGGGTCATACAACATACATACACATTAAAGTCATAGTTGGTATTATCCTTTAATTACCTTTATAATATATATATATATATATATATATATATATATATATATATATATATATATATATATATACCAATTTAATTATAATATGCGTATGTATACGTATATGGGTCATACGATCAAATATAAATACAGGGTATCTACTACTAACACTTATGGTCACTCAACATCTATGATACAGTCATACCTAGTACTAGCATTAATTATCACATAATTTATATGTACCAAATAATTTATCATACACACACGCATACATAAAATAAAAGTGGAGGGACAGGTTCGAACCTCGGGGTGCGTGCACGGGGATGACGATAACGACGATGACGATGATGATGACGATAACGATGATGATGATGGTTATGATGGAGGTGATGATGACGATGATTAAGGTGATGATGATAATAAAGATTAAGGTGATGATGAAGATGATGATTAAGGTGATGATGATAATGGTGATGGTTATGATGATGATGATAATGGTGATGGTGATGAAGGTGATTAAAACCAGGGATGGCCGAAGGAGAACTCAGGCGAGGAGGAGGACAGAGAGGTCGTGGCAGGGCTAAGGGAAGTCGACGGGAGGAAGTGGCCATAGTTGGGAAGTTCTCAAGCGAGGGATCGGTGGATTGTGGTGGCCAGACTTGGCGGCTCCGGTGGAGTCATGGTTGTGCTGGCGGTCAGGGAGGATGGAGAACGGGGTAGAGAGGGCCGGGGAGATGGTGGTGGTGAGCAGGAAAGTCGGGGATGAGACGGGGCTGCTGATCGAGGAAGATGACCGAAAAGTTGGGGAGGAGAAGAGAGGGTCGTGGATGGTGTTGCTCAGAAGGAGGACGGAGAGGGAGAAGATGACGAGGGTGGGGTTGCCTGGCCGGGGCTCGGTGGAGGAGATGATAGGAAAAGTGGCTGCTGCTGTATCGTGATGACAGGGGGAAGAACGGAGAGGAAGCAGTGTGGTCGTCAGTGTCTCTCAGGTGAATGGTTAGGTGGTGACGACTGTCGTCGGTCGTAGGGTGAGGCGTGAGCAGCGGGTCAGGGTCGGCTGGGCTCGGGGAAGATCCAGGAGGTCATGCTCGGCTGAGACTCGGCGGTGCTCACCGGAGTTTGGCCGGGAAGGGAAGTCGGGAAGATGAAGTTTAAGTTAGGTTTAGGATGTGGTAGTGACACTAGTCATATCAGGTGATACATCCATCACTAGTCATATCTCTATTTTTAGGATGTGGTAGTGACACTCGCAGCCATACCGGTTGGCATGGTGAGGATTATATGTGACATGATTATAGAGTTGCATACCTTAGTTATGGAACCTATCGTTTATCGCAGTTATGTTTACTAGCGTAGCGAGGATTCTGTGTGTCATAATTTCGGACAGACATATATGATTATCAGGTTGTATCTTAAATTGGATCTTAAAGTATCATCTTAATACTTATCCACTCATGCTATTCTAGGACTTTGTTCCATCATTTTCTTTTGATAGCCGTAGAGATACCTTTAGTCCTTTGTCCAGTTCCTTATAGAGCTTCTTTCCATTAGGGTTCCTTGTTATTGTGATAATTGGTGACTTACAATTAGTTATGTGTCTTGTACCAGTGTTGACTGAGTATGACTTGTGAGTCTGTAAGTATTTCTTGGTTAGGTATGTGAGCAGTAGTCATCGATCTAGAGTTAACCCATAGCATAGTACCTTGCAGCAATAGTTCTATAATAGGTGCCATTATAGTTAGTACTGGTACTATAGGTAGAAGTGGGAGTAAAGAGTATCAGTGATGGTTCCAGGAGTTAGTATCAGAGTCAGCATATTAGTCCTGGATAGTCATGAATTCATGTAGTTGGGTGATCCATATAAACCATTAAGTATCAAGAAAATTTGTGTTAAAAAATTAATGAAGCATGATATTTAATTTGATGGTTAATACTTGGGTATGTCAAGAGTAAAGAAAAGTATATGCATAAAGGGTATTAATGAGTGTGCCATAGTAGGAGGGTAACCATAAGTGTATAGGAGAATATATTATGCTCAGTATAAGACTTGTGTTATAGATAAAAGTAGGATCTTGATATGTGGTTTGATATGAGTGTACCGATATATGACTAATGATGGATGTATCACCTGATATTGAGGCCAGTAATGTGTTGGAAGCAATAGGTGGAAGAGTGTCTAAAAATTGTGTGCAGGATGCACAGTGGGTGTTGAGTATCAGTACGGAAGTTCATGAAAGTGGAAGCATGAGTATTAGAAAATTCTAATAGTATGCCATGGGTTGAGAAATATCAAGATTGGTCATGAAAGGTATGAAGTATATTACAGATTAGTGTATCAGCCTGTAAAAGATTTAAGAGAAGATACGTATACATCAATCGAGATATGGAACCATATGCCTGCCTTTAAGAGTAAAGTGAAACATGTGTATTATAGAAGTTAATAATTAGTGCAAGTGATCATGAGTTCTAGTAAGCGTGAGGAGGTAATCTAATGATGAAGCTAGTGTTACTATACCAATAGTGCTAGTATTTCTATATCAAGGATTAGTTGAGAATTGTGCTAGTAACAGTAAATACCTCGTATAATAATATTAGAATGATGTATCAGTTAATATGGATAGAAAATTATTGGGAGTAATAGTGCAAGTAATCCAGGTAGTGCAATATTCAGTACACAGTTGAGGTTGTAGACAATTGGTTTATCTGTGTGTATCTTGTGTGTTAGAGACTGTGAGTATATATATATATACCTAGATAGATGTGGATTTAAATTTATAATTTGAAGATTGGAAATAAATTTTAATTTAAAGAATTTTTGAGGCGTTAAAATTTTATGTTATTAAAATTTTTGAGAATTCAAATTCAATTCAATAAACATAGTCAAAGCTATAAAAATTTTTGGAAGTGATTAAAATTTTATTTCAATATTTGAATATTTGACTTTTGAGGAAAGTATATACATTTTATTTTAAATTGTTCGAGAAGCTAAATTTTAAGGATTTTATTTTGAGGATAAAATTTTATGGTGGGTAAGAAATGTATAACAGTATATGAGTGGATGAAGTGCATGTGTAAGGATCTGTTGGCTTGAGCATGCTTGAGATGGCACTGCAAACTGACTTGGGTGTCCATCTAGAGTTGTATTAGAGGGAGCAGTACTTAGTGTGTTGTGTTGCACTTGGCGTGCACTTTAGTGATAAGAACAACTAGTATAAACAATTATAGTAGGTAAGAGAGAGTTAGCAGTGTGTGTGCTTGTAGTAGAAACAGTAGTACCTAAAGGGATAGAGGTATTAAACTTGGATGCAATTTGACCTATGGTTGTGTTAGAGGTTCTTGGTATTAGATTTTGGTATTACTAGACATGTGTGTGTGCCATGTGGATGTATCCATGGATATCTTGTGGACTGGTGATTAGTTGATATGGGTATCAGTGTATAGGGATAGGAATTAGTGAGTGAATGTGTCAGAGTTAAGTGCATGTTAGAGGTTGAAGATGCCCAGGTGATGTGCTAGCAGATTATGTTATGTTCTTTCTTTCTATTCCTTTTCGTCTATTTGATTGATTGATTGATTCCCTAGTACCGTAGCTTGTATCAGTAATTTTCTTGTTAGAATGTAATTAGTAGTACACCCTGGCAGAGACTGCAATACCATGACAAAAGAGACCATAACCATGCATGTTTCCTCTAGATTGTGTGTTGTATGACTGTAGGTAGGATTTTCTTAGACCTTGATTGTTGGGGGGTTTGACCGTAGTAAAGAATTAATGAAGAGGTTATGACTTGACAGAGAGAGACAAGGTGCCTTAAATTTCGAGGATAAACATTAATTTAAATAAAGAGTTAAGAATTTGATATGGCAGAATTGTCAATTTTGTTAAATCATTGATTTTTATGAAGATTAAGATATGATTGAATTTGTTATTAAATTTTGAGAAATTTAAGAAAATTACCATTATATTTCTTTGACTGCAAGATATAAATTTTTAAAATTTATTTTAAATGTTGTATTTGAAGACTTCGTAAGTATTACATTGTTTGAGTATTGTGTAGAAAAAGAAATCGAGGAATAAGATCACTAATGGATTAGAGTTTGAATTCGAATTTTTGGAATGATATTTTAAATTTTATAAATATGCATTGATTGGATTTCAATTAGAGGATTGAATATTAAATTTTTGTATTTAGTTATTAACTTAAAATTTTTGAGGAGATTGTGATAAGAATGGAATTTGATTTTAAATTTAAAGATTTTCAGAAAATATGATAATTATAGAATTTTGAAATTTTTTGTGAAATAACAATATGGATTTACTTCATGATTATATGGTTTGATGAATTTAAATTTTGATGGTAATAAATAAATAAATGAATATATACAACTATTTAGGATCTTAAATTTTGAGGACGAAATTTTTCTAAGGAGGGTAGACTTGTCACTACCACATTTTAAAATAGGGGTAATTTTGAAATTTTATTTACTATAAGTATTGTGTGTATTTATTTTAAATAATTACATGATATGTGTATATATATATATTATATGTATAGTATTCTTTAATGCATGAGTTAGCAGACTAGGACTAGAAGCCCACTAGATGAACCCCTGACCAAATTATAGGGTTATGGATTTTAATTAGTATTTATTCAGGATAAAATGTTGAGGATTATAATTTATTGCGATGATTTTATTTGATTGTTATACCTTACTGTTGCTTCGATATTGGGAGCGCTACACTAGCTTTTGCCTTTCAACTGTCACGACCCACACCCAGTGTAGGGATGCAAGTCGGGAACAACGCCCAGCCTACGCCGCAGCATCGGCGGTAGAACGCTGTCTTGGTCAACTATACTATCTAAATATCTCACAATAATATAAAGGCTGCCAACAATCTCACACAAAAACTTAATCATATTATAAAGCACGAGAAGATAAGAAGGAAGTCTAACTATACATCAAAAATATAAATCATCAACAAAAGAAACAAATCCAATCTCAACTATAAGCCGGAAACAAATCCGGTACCAAAATGCTAAAGAAACTAACTATGAAAACTAGTGAACCCGGCTAAATTTCTCGGCAGTTACTCCAAAACTAGTGGATCCAAGTCTGCACCATCTATAAGTTGAAGTGCATAGTATGTCAGACACCAATCTCTCGGATCCTCTAAAAAATATTTTCCAGTCAGGAATGGAGCGAAGTACATCTCTAACAGCAGTTCTAAATCAATGATTTAAACTATGTAGCAGTAAATAGATGTGAATATACAAGATGTCATATACATGTACAAGAGATACGCAATAAAATAAATACTGAAAATAAATACAAAAATGAACAATATGGCAAATGAACAAGAATATACTAATGACTAAGTGAGTGAGTACCAGCTTTAACATGTGATCGGCATGGGAACTTGATACAAGATTTATGGCCTGGCTAATCATACGTGCGGTGTATGATTAATACTGGTGTATGATTAATACTATTCAATACTAATGACTAAGTGAGTGAGTACCAGCTTTAACATGTGATCGGCTTGGGAACTTGATACAAGATTTATGGCCTGACTAATCATACGTGCGGTGTATGATTAACACTGGTGTATGATTAACACTATTCAATACAAGACTTGATACAAGGAGGGTATGATCACATATCTACATTACGTACTCTCCAACCCTGACTGGTATAATAGATCCAACCATGGTATGCTATGGCACGAGATTCTCCAAGAAGATAGAGACTCTTCCCGAGAATCAGTGTCTGTACATGTACAAGATAATCAATGAAACAAGGCTTGCACAAGATACACCATATACCAAGGAATAATATCGCATGACGAGATCCGGATATACCAATCCGTGTAACCATCATGTCAAGAGAACATGGATATCTACACTAAATATAATGAACATAGAGGATATCATAAATGAGAAACTACCAGAGAATGTACTCACCTGCGGTCCAGAGCAATGAATGTCAAACTGTGTCTGTACTGGTGCCACACAGACCTATATATGGAATATTGCATTAATACAAAGTTCTGGAATAAAAATAAGTTAAACCAGTCAACTTCTAGGTCAACAAATTAATTCTAAGTAAAAGTCAAACTAGGTCAACTCTAAGTCAAATCGGTCAAACTATGGTCAACTATGGTCAACTACCTATTTCTAGGTTGCATGAGTCTATCTCAATGATATTGGGTTCATACAATATGAATCTAGGTCAACAAGCTACAACTTAGGATACTAAGATACCGTATCTTAGGATACGCAAATAAGGAATAAATATAACGCATATGTACATATCAAACAATATTATATATATAAAATCCTAATTATAAATGCTAAATGGATAACTTGGTTTCGAATCAACTTGGTATCGCAATACTAAACCTCTATCTTGATACCCAAACCCAATACCTTGGTTATCCTTAATACCTTGGCATTTACCTTGGTATCTCAAAATAATGTCACTCTAGTATATATATATTAACTATCCAACTATAACTATAAACTACCATATATTTAGTATTTATACAATATTATATACCTTATTTTAGTCACCTAATACCCACCCATAAGTAGTTCACAACTATCCTATTACTATGCCAATACCTACTACTCATACCTTGGTATATCTTGATACTTACCTTGGTATCTCAAGATAATTGCCAAAATCTTCATATATATATATATACTAACTATTCATCAATAACTATATGTATATATATATATCAATCCAATATAACTTCTAGTATGTACTAAATAGAATAAATACTAACTACAACTACACACTAAATACTAATACATATATATGTACATACATACATACCTAGAAATATATAATATATATAACTAAAGATACTCATAACAATAGATAACTAAAATATACTAACTATTCCAATAAATTTCTATGCTATAACTAAATATATTATACATATAGTATACTAAAGCACAATTAGAAAATTAGGAACATATATACGTATATATTAATTACCATATATATACATATATATCTATATATATATATATATAAATTGCCAAATTGTCGCTAAAAACCCTGCCCGTTGTCGCTGAAGACTGCTGTTGATACTGATACACTTTATTTTAGTGACAGTTTTCTGCACTGTAGCTAAAAACTGTCACTAAATCTCCTGATACGCTGGTGATACGTTGTTGTTTCAATGACAGTTTTCTACAACTGTCGCTGGCTGCTGTCATTGTTTCCCTGGTGCCGCTGCTGCTGTGTTGCATTTGCTGTTATTTGCGACGCTTTGCCTGCTGCTGTCACTAATAAAAATATATGTATATATATACAATATATAATTAAATACCATATATATAACCCATAATATATATATACACAATATATATTTAAATACATATATATAACCCACAATATAGATATATATATGCAATATGCATATAAAACTATATATATACTATACATACACTTATACATGGTAAATTGTATAAAATATCACATAGTAACATACACACATACATAGTAATATATATATATATATATATATATATATATATATATATATATATATATATATATATATATATATATATATATATATATATATATATATATATATACATACATACATACATATATATATGTATACGTATATAAAATCATACACTATATAAATACATAATAATATATAATATAACTATATATATAACCACATATAAATATATCTATATATTATATATACATATACTACCACTTATAAATATATATCTACATGTAGAAAAATAGCTACATAATAAATATACACATATAGTATATACATAGGTACATAGATCTAAGACACAACATTACATAAATATATATACACAATATAACCATAATAATTATCTATTTACATATACATATCTATATATGCTACCATATATAAATATATATACATATATAAGAATAGCTACATACAATATATACACATATAATATATACGTAGATACATAGATCTAAGACACAACATTACATAATATATATACATAATATTATATATATATATATATATATATATATATATATATATATAATTATACTTCTCCATGAAATAAGAACACAAAAGAATTAGATCTACAATCAAAATTGCACATACATGGACCGTATCACCCCGTATCCCACTAGATCTAGGATACGCATGCGACCCGAGTCCACCACACATCCAAATATACCCCGAAGGACACGAACAAGTCATATATATTATTTATGAACAATACGAAGAGTCAAATACAAATCTACGTGTCCGTGTCAAAATGTGACATGTTCAAAGTCCCATATCGGAGGAAAATCCCCCAAATCAACACGTATCATCAAATTGTTTGGATACGACCTACACGTACCCAATTGTGGACACGACACTAGCTCCAAACACACAAGCATATGCCAAATTGATCTATATGACCAATTGACACACACAACAAATGTTAATCTGGAATTCTCCCAAAATTGACACAAAAAGTACCATAACTTTCTCAATAGGCCTCCTATGAACACAAAACCAAATCCTATGGGTAGCCTATGCATATGGGTTAATTTTTCATGGTTAATTCTCAGATTTAGAACCTAAATTAAGGAGGGAAACTGAATTGTACCTATTGGGAGATGGATTCCCAAAACATCCAAAATTGGTAAAATTGGCCTTCAACTTGTAGATCATTGCTCCTCTTTATAGATCCATACTTTCTCCTTGTAGATCTATACTTCTTTCTTGTATATTTATGCTCTAATAGCCTCCAATAGTGATTTGGGAAATAATTTGATGGAAATTTGGTAGGAATTTTTTTGAGAAAATTTTCTAGATCTATATTTGGAATAAAAAATGAAGAGAGAGAAAGTTTTCATCCCCTTTATATAGGCCTCACTTGCCCCCTCCCTCAAGCTACTATGTAAAGTCTAAAGTATCCCTTGGGGCCTCTCATGAAGAAATTAATTAAGGAGGAAAGCTTCTAGTCTAATGGGTTTAACATAATTAATCCTTCTCCTAATAATTGGGCTCAATTCTAACTAGAATTAAATGTTGGTCCATGAGTCTAAACTAAACTAGTTGGTCCACTAACACAAGTCCAAAAATAAATCTAACACGCTAACAATAAATAAATAATACAACAAATAAATATTTAACATGCACAATATTTAATTAATTATCAAATGACTAAAATACCCTTTCCTAGAAAATATGGTAGTGACAAATCTACCCCCCTTAGAAGAATTTTGTCCTCGAAATTAAAACTCCAACCCCTCTCTCTTAGGCTAGTCATATCCTATTCATACAAATCTTATTATGGTCAAACCCCATCAATCACAGTCTAAAATTGTATATATCCTATAACATACAATCATATCATTCTACTGAAAGAGAAGTCATACTTAGATATAGTCTCTAACTATCATGAAATTTAGTCTCTGTCCTGCTGAGATGTCCTCCTTTCCTGGTGAGGTAATCTGCTATGCCACATGTGGCCTATTCCATCACACACTATTAATCATCAATCTTGTCAAGATATTCTTAATACTGAGGGTTACCAAATACTAGTAATATACTATAGTTCTAGGTCATGGATATGCTTAGCTCACTGGCACTTGCTACTTAGGATACTATTCAAGATACTGCTAAGATACAACCTCCTTATTCTGTTTCAATCACCAAAATTTCTCAATCATTCTCTTGCAAGGAACACTTGTATACCTTTTCAATCATGTATTTTATTAGCACACCCTCGTCCAACTAATCACTCCCTATAGGATGCCTTACTTAAATCTTGTTACTGTCTACATAAGGCATCAGCTCTTATATGCATTTTGATGATATATGTATACCAAGTTACTCATGTCACTCCTCTATTATGCTTGTGCCTAAACTTCCATAATACGTAAGGTACTCCGACTCTTGTTACTAGGGTATATCTTTTTATCTGATACTTGGTACAACTCAGCCTCTAACATTTGTTAATCATCCTAAGGTTCTCATCTATACACAATAAATATACAATTATCTTCTAGTCATTATAATACCATGACATCTCACTGGTATCCTTATATCCCTCGGACTATTCTCTGATACATATGACCTCTATAATCAAATTTAGCAAGGTACTATACTTACTTACTTGTATATATATTTTGTCTCTCTCCTCTAATGCTTGGATCACTTGTACTATTACTCCCAAATATATTTTTTATCCATATTAACTGATACACCAATCCAATGTACTTACTGTTACTAGCACATTACTCAGCTAATCCCTGATATAGAAATACTAGCACTATTGATATAGTAACACTAGCTTCCTAACTACACAACCTATGTCATTAATGTTCTAGGTTACTAGCTTCTTAATACTTACAACAGTTTACCACAATACTACTACTATTCTGGATACTAACTTTATTATTATATCACCTCATCAATCACTAGAACTCATGATCACTTGCATCCAATGCACTAGTTATTAACTTCTATAATACACATATTTTACTTCACTCTCAAAGGCAGACATATGGTTCCATATATCTATTGATGTATATGTATTTCTCCTCAAATCTTTTACAGACAGATACACAAATCAGTGATACATATCTTCCATGACCAATCTTGATATTTCTCAACTCATGACATAATATTAACACTCAAGCTTCCACTTTCTGATACTCCTAAAATTCCACACTGATATTTATCATCCACTGTACATCCTGCACACAATTCCTCGACACTTCTTTCACCTATTGCTTCTAACACATCACTAGCCTCAATATCAGGTGAGATACCCATCACTAGTCATATACTGGTACACTTCTATCTACTCACATTAATGCTCTACTATACCTTAACACAAGTCCTACTACTTTAACACGATGTATTATTATTCCCTCATACTTTCCTATATACTTATGGGTACCATTCTACTATGACACACTCACTAATATCCTTGATGTATATACATCTCTCTACTCTTGACACACCCAAGTATCAACCACCAAATTGAATATCATGCTCTATTGTTTTTCAACACAATTTCTTTGATACTTAATTATTACATGGATCACCCAACTACATAAATTCATGACTATCCTAAACTGATATGCTGTCTCTGATACTAACTCATGGGACTACTACTGATACTCTCTACTCTCTCTTCTACCTATAGTACCCATACTATCTATAATAATACCTATCATAGAACTAGTGCTACAAAGTAATATGCTATGGATTATCCAAGAACCACTTACAAACTCATAAGTCACACTCTCAATAGTCAATATTAATACTCAAGACACAGACCTAATTGCAACTCCCAATTATCACAGTAATAAGGACTCCAATAGAAATAAGCTATATAAGGAACTAGAGAACTGAAGGTATCTCTACTGCTAAGCTAAGGAACAATAGAACAAAGTCTTGAAATAACAGAAATAAATAAGTATAGAGATAATACTTTAAGAACCAATTTAAGATACAATCTGATAATCATACATGTCTGTCCAAAATTATGACACTTAGAATCCTCGTCACGCCAGTAAGCATAGCTGCGATAAACAATAGATTCCCTAACTGGGTATGCAACTCTATAATCATGTCATCTAGGATCCTCACCACGCCAACCGGTATGGCTACGAGAAACTCTAAATTTTATAACTAAGATATGTACATCCGAAGTTAGGTCCCTATGTTTTTGCTATGCCAGCTAATATGGTTGCGATAAACTCTAGGCTACATAACCAAAGTAGACGTTTTACCTTTCTCACTGTCCTCATCAACATATGTCATCAGATGATACCGTAACTTAGTCCGTAAAATTTCTCTCGACATAAAATCAAACTAAATAACGAACACCAAGAATTTTGAATCATCCGATCACCAAGAATCAAATTCAATAATCGATCACCAAGAATCAATTTCAACAACAACAAGTGAGAGCGGATGGAAATAAGGGAAAAAATTTGAAATAGGAATTATAATAAGATTCTCAAGGGTTGTTCCAGAAATCTTTTAAAAAATTTGTGATTGAGTATCCTCTCATCCTAATATCTTATATCCTATATCCTATATCCTATCGCAGGCTCGCAGTAGTACAACTAAGTCGTCGTACTACTACGACATCGCATAACTTGCGAAACCTGACCTATATGGGCCACCACTAAAAAAGTGTCATGACCTGCACCCAGTGTAGGGATGCAAGTCGAGAACAACGGCCAGCCTACACCGCTGTATCGGCGGTAGAATGCTGTCTTGGTCAACTATACTATATAAACATCTCACAATAATATAAAGGCTGCCAACAATCTCACACAAAAACTTAATCACATTCTAAAGTACGAGAAGATAAGAAGGAAGTCTAACTATACATCAAAAATGTAAATCATCAACAAAAAAACCAAATCTAATCTCAACTATAAGTCGAAAACAAATCCGGTACCAAAATGCTAAAGAAACTAACTATGAAAACTAGTGAACCCGGCTAAATTTCCCGACAGTCACTCCAAAACTAGTGGATCCAAGTCTGCACCATCTATAAGTTGAAGTCCATAGTATGTCAGACACCAATCTCTCGGATCCTCTAAAATATATTTTCCAATCAGGAATGGAGCGAAGTACATCTCTAACAGCAGTTCTAAATCAATAATATAAACTATGTAGCAGTAAATAGATATGAATATACACGATGTCATATACATGTACAAGAGATACGTAATAAAGGAAATACTAGAAATAAATACAAGAATGAACAATATAGCAAATGAACAAGAATATACTAATGACTAAGTGAGTGAGTACCTGCTTTAACATGTGATCGACTTGGAAACTTGATACAAGATTTATGGCCTAGCTAATCATATGTGCGGTGTATGATTAACACTATTCAATGTAAGACTTAATACAAGGAGGGTATGATCACATATATACACTATATACTACCCAACCCCGACTGGTATAATAGATCCAACCATGGTATACTATGGCACGAGATTCTCCAAGAAGATAGCGACTCTTCCCGAGAATCAGTGTTTGTATATATACAAGATAATAAATGAAACAAGGCTTGCACACGATACACCATATACCAAGGAATAATATCGCATGACGAGATCCGGATATACCAATCCGTGTAACCATCGTGTCAAGAGAACATGGATATCTACACTAAATACAATGAACATGAAGGATATCATAAATGAGAAACTATCAAAGAATGTACTCGCCTACGGTCAAGAGCAATGAATGTCAAACTGTGTCTGTACTAGTGCCACACAGACCTATATATGGAATATTGCATTAATACAAGATTCTGGAATAAAAATAAGTTAAACTAGTCAACTTCTAGGTCAACAAGTCAATTCTAAGTCAAAAGTCAAACTAGGTCAACTCTAAGTCAAATCGGTCAAACTATAGTCAAACTATGGTCAACTATGGTCAACTACCTATTTCTTGGTTTCATGAGTCTATCTCAATGATATTAGGTTCATACACTATGAATCTAGGCCAACAAGCTACAACTTAGGATACTAAGATACCGTATCTCAGGATACGCAAATAAAGGAGAAATATAACACATATGTACATATCAAACAATATTATATATATAAAATCCTAATTATAAATGCTAAATGGATACCTTGATTTTGAACCAACTTGGTATCGCAATACTAAACCTCTATCTTGATACCCAAATCCAATACCTTGGGTATCCTTAATACCTTGGCATTTACCTTGGTATCTCAAGGTAATGTCACTCTAGTATATATATATTAACTATCCAACTATAACTATAAACTAACATGTATTTAGTATTTATACATTACTATATACCTTATTTTAGTCACCTAATACCCACCCATAATTAGTTCACAACTATACTATTACTATGCTAATACCTACTACTCATACCTTGGTATATCTTGATACTTACCTTGGTATCTCAAGGTAATTGCCAAAATCTTCATATATATACTAACTATTCATCAATAACTATATGTATACATATATCAATCCAATATAACTTCTAGTATGTACTAAATAGAATAAATGCTAACTACCAACTACACACTAAATACTAATACATATATACGTACATACATACATACATACATACCTACAAATATATAATATATATAACTAAAGATACTCATAACAATAGATAACTAAAATATACTAACTATTATAATAAATTTATATGCGACAACTAAATATATTATACATATAGTATACTAAAGCATAATTAAAAAATTAGGTGCATATATACGTATATATTAATTACCATATATATACATACATATATATCTATATATATATAAATATCTAAAAATTGTCAAATTGTCGCTAAAAACCCTGCCCGCTGTCGCTGAAGACTGTTATTGATTCTGATATACTGCTGCTTTAGTGACAGTTTTCTGCACTGTCGCTAAAAACTGTCACTAAAGCTCCTGATACGCTGTTGTTTCAGCGACAGTTTCCTGCAACTATCGCTGGCTGCTGTCGTTGTTTCCCTGCTGTCGCCGCTGCTGTGTTGCTTCTGCTGCTATTTGCGACGCTTTGCCTGCTACTGTCACTAATAAAAATATATGTATATATATACAATATATACTTAAATACCATATATATAACCCATAATATATATATATATATATATATACAATATATATTTTAGTACATATATATAACCCATAATATAGATATATATATATATATATATATATGCAATATGCATATAAAACTATATATATACTATACATACACTTATACATGGCCAATTATATAAAATACCACATAGTAACACACACACACACACACACACACACACACACATATATATACATATATATATATATATATATATATATATATATATATATATATATATATATATATATATATATATATATATATATATATATATATATATATATAAAATCATATACTATATAAATACATAACAATATATAATATAACTATATATATAACCATATATAAATATATCTACTATATTATATATACATATACTACCACTTATAAAAATATATGTACATGTAGAAAAATAGCTACATAATAAATATACACATATAGTATATACATAGGTACGTAGATGTAAGACACAACATTACATAATTATATATACACAATATAACCAAAATAATTATCTATTTATATATACATATCTATACATGCTACCATATATAAATATATATACATATATAAGAATAGCTACATACAATATATACACATATAATATATACGTAGATACATAGATCTAAGTCACAATATTACATAATATATATACACCATATATATATATATATATATATATATATATATATATATATATATATATATATATATATATATATATATATATATATATATATAATTACACTTCTCTATGAAATAAAAACACAAAAAAATTAGATCTACAATTAAATTGCACATACATGGACCGTATCACCCTGTATCCCACTAGATCTAGGATACGCATGCGACACGAGTCCACCACACATCCAAACGTACCCCGAAGGACATGAACAAGTCATATATATTATTTATGAACAATAAGAAGATTCAAATATAAATCTACGTATCCGTGTTAAAATATGACATGCTCAAAGTCCCGTGTCGGAGAAAAAACTTCCAAATCAACACGTATCACCAAATTGTTAGAATATGACCTATACGTACCCAATTATGGATACGACACTAGCCCCAAACACACAAGCATATGCCAAATTAATTTATAGGACTAATTGACACACACAATAAATGTTAATATCGGAATTCTCCCAAAATTGACACAAAAAGTACCATAACTTTCTCAATAGGCCTCCTATGAACACAAAACCAAATCCTATGGGTAGCCTATGCATATGGGTTGATTTTTTATGGTTAATTCTCAGATTTAGAACCTAAATTAAGATTAAAAAAAACTAAATTGTACCTATTGGGAGATGGATTCCCAATGAAACCTCCAAAATTAGTGAAATTGGCCTTCAACTTGTAGATCTTTGCTCCTCTTTATAGATCCATACTTTTTTCTTGTAGATCTATGCTTTCTTATTTTATATCCATGCTCTAATAGCCTCCAATGGTGATTTGGAAAATAATTGGGTGAAAATTTGGTAGGGATTTAGTTGAGGGAATTTTTTAGATCTAGATTTGGAATAAAAAATAAAAAGATTGAAAGTTTTTATCCCCTTTATATAGGCCTCACTTGCCCCCTCCCTTAAGTTACTATGTAAAGTCTAAAATATCCCTTGGGATCTCTCTTGAAGAAATTAATTAAGGAGGAAAGCTTCTAGTCTAATGGGTTTAACATAATTAATCATCCTCCTAATAATTGGGCTTCTAATTATTGGGCTCAATTCTAACTAGAATTAAATGTTGGTCCATGAGTCTAAACTAAACTAGTTTGTCCACTAACATAAGTACAAAAATAAATCTAACATGCTAACAATAAATAAATAATACAACAAATAAATATTTAACATGCACAATATTTAATTAATTACCAAATGACTAAAATATTCTTTCCTAGAAAATATGGTAGTGACACCAACAAATTTCACACATTTGTCCTAGACGTACCGGTCTTCCATTCTGACCCTTGTGTAACTTATAAATATGCTCTCTTGTGCTTCATTTTAGTCGCACAATATTCGTTACGGACGTTTATTTTTTAATTCCAAATAAATTTGACTTTGTATCCTTGTCCGTTCCAATCAAAATTGGAGACACAACCTTGACCCATTTTGTGCAACCCAAATTATGACAAAATTCTATTCTAAGTCTTCTACGTCCATGACACTTGTGTCCCACCTAATTTTAATCCTATGTACTTTTAATTAATTTTAGAACATCGTTTACATCAATTTTAATTAAATTTGTGTAAAGACCCAACTTAACCCAAAACTAGACCCAACACCAACCCAAACCACCACGCATACCCTCAAGATTCATACTAAATAATATACACCCTTTTTAACCACTACATCACACCAAATATGGTGTTTTCCCTCATTTAATCCCAATTTCTACTTTCTGTGTAATTTTCCAATTGTTAAGGACTTTTATGCAAAAATGCAATGAGGTTACCATCCTTTTGGTCAAGGCACATGAAGAACCAACCCCCTCCCTCATTGACCGGTCCACTCTCTCCTATTTTTGGTTGTACACTTTCTTTCATATTTAATATTGGCCCTTCATTTAAATGGAGCAACATCATCACCACACACACCCTCCTATATATATATATATATATATATATATATATATATATATATATATATATATATTTCTAACCCTTTTCCCAAAGCCATCCCCCATCCCAATGAGGCACATGACTGACCCTAATCCCTAGGCTAGCGTCATCATCATCTCCCTCATGCAAACCTCCCATTTCCTCTATTATTTCCATCACTAACATCAAAAACCCTAAAACAAGCATAAACCTAAACTTCATCATTAACCTCCCCATCATCTTCCTCCTCATACCCGACCCCATCTCCGGCCGTCGAGCCCCGCTGTCAGCAGCCCCGACTCCGGCAATCCCCCACGCCGAGCAACTCCCCAAGCAGCCACTGCACCGCGGCCACTGATCCCCTCACCATCACCGTCGGCCTCTTCCGTCGAGCATGACCACACCACCAGACTTCTCTTTCCCACGTTCTCCTCCGCCCTGTCAACCGCCACCCAGCACCCCGACTTCATCTTCGCCGCTCACCAGCGTCGATCCCTCCGCCAGACCTCCCTCGTTATCTCCCCCAACACTACCATTAACATCGCCTGACCCGGCCTTCTCCACCATTCCCGAGCCATCCTCCTCCGTCGGAGCAGTGACCACCACTGCTGTCCGCCACCGTCTCCTTCGTCTCCACCATAAACCCGACTGCTCAGCGCCACCCCCGTCGAGCAGTGCAGCTGCCTGAGCACGACATGGCCTGCTCACCGCCCCACCGTAGATGACCTCGCCGGAGCAGACCCCTCGATACCTCGTTCTACTCTACCTCGATGCCGGCATCACCTCCATTCCCGACTCCACCCTCTCCGGTCGTCGACACTGCCGTCTCTATTATCATCCTCAACCTCGCTACCACCGTCTTCACCAATATCTCCACCATCGTCTTCTCCTTCTCACCATCATCGCCGGATCTCCACTACCTCATCATCACTACCGAGTCACATCGTCCCCATTACCACAGTCACCATTAATATCATCCCCACCACCAAGACCTATTCCAGACTTCCCCGCGGCCATGACCGGTCGTCCCTAATACCATTCCCAGCGATCCCACGACCCCGACCTCGCCGGACTTCCATCTCAGCCGGCCCAGACCTCTCCCTCATGGTCTTATCGACGACAGCCTCTATCATCTCCTCCGAGCATCCCCTCCAGCAGCACCGATAACCCTCATCATTACCTTCATCACCATCATCATCATCACCATCACCATCATCATCATCATCATCATCATCATTGTCGTCGTCATCGTTGACCCGGCCTACTCACCGCCCCACCGGAGATGACCTGTATCAGTCATCCTCGATCCCGTGCACGTGCACGCTAATGCGCAGGTTCGACTTACCGTCCTTCATAATTGTGTATATGTGCATGTGTGAATAGTGTAGGGTTTAACATATTTCTTTATGGTAAGTTTAGTTGATGTAATTATAGACCCAGTGTTGGTGAACCCAGTAACTAGTATGCGTTTACGTGCGTGCGTGCGTGTGTATAATAATTAGTTGATATATATATATATATATATATATATATATATATATATATATATATATATATATATATATATATATATATATATTCTATATTAATTAATTGCTAAGTACTAAGTTATGACTGTAATATATATATATATATACTGTATGACCCTAGGTTAACTGTGGATTTCCCATATAATTGCATATGACTAAATGACCCCGAGAATTTATGAGTTGACTGCCTTGTGTACACTGACGTACTGGCTAGACATGTGTTAGTGATTGACTGTCCGATTATGCACATCATTTGAAGATGTGACACCGTGCAGTTAGACGCACATTCGACCTTGCAAGTTGACCAGTGTCACCCCTAGCGTAGTCTCTGAGTTCAGTGTATTTATGATTGCGTGTTAGTGTAATGACTAATATTGTATTATTATTAAATGATGTCTATATTACTGTTGGATTATTCAGACAAGACTTCAGAAATAGGATATTGGTTTCGCCCGCTCAGGACCACAAGCGAGTATATTCTCTGATAGTTTTTATTATGTTGATCATCTCTATGATTTTATTTGTATAGCGTACATGATTCTGACACTATGTATACACGAGTTGGCATCATCGAGACCTGTCACGAGGAGTCGTGATTGGGATCCATCGTGCTAGCTGGGGACGAAAAAATATTAGTAGATTATATGATCATATCCAACTCTACATGAATCATAGCTCACCCACACCTTACGTTGGTGCAGCCTGACCATTACATGCCTCATAGCCTGTTATGTATGATTAGCCTGACTATTGCTCGCATCATAGCTAACTAGATGGTTAGCCTGACCTTATATGAATCATAGCTAATAATATGTAACAAGCCTGATCAGTCCCAAGTCGATCACATAATATACTAATGTTTCACACACTTAGCTAGATAGTCTATACATGTATTTCTAGTTTATTGATCTAACATTTTCCTATGTTTTAGTTATTGTTCTAGCATTCACTTATATTCCAGTTCATTATTCTAGCATGCACTTGTATTTTTGTTTATTGCTAGTTGTACCATTGATGATGATATATTCTCCAGTATTTCTATTTCCAGTATTTCATACTCACCAGTATTGCTTATTACAATATTTATATCCATCTTGTATTTCTTTGCACTGTATTATGGTTTTTATCAATATACATGGAACTGTTGTTAGTGCTTATACTTCGCTCCATCCTGACTAGAAATATTTTTTCAGACTACGACTTAAAGGACTTATTTTTGACACACTTGGAGATTTGGATATTATTGTTTGCAGGTTAGACTATTTTTATTGTTTAGACGTGTTATATTTTGTTTATTTTCTTCGATATCTCATCGTGCTTTAGTTTTTGTGATTGAGTATTCCATATTATATTGTGATATTTGTGTCTCCTTATGGAGTTGGATCTTCGTGTGAGATTGATTAGATAGTATTGTGACCTAGACAACGTTCTACCGTCGATTTTGTGGCGTAGGCTGGACGTACCCACATAATCGTGCCCCTATATCGGATGCGGGTCATGACAACACGTGCTGCTCATACCGATGGCCAGTCAAGTGTGAAGCTCGTGTGCCTATATGAACTCACTCTGTGATGTGCAGTGATACGTGTCAAGGCCTGGAGAGTCATATTGATAACTCCGCAACTTTAGGTACGTCCACTAGATACTAGGTCAAACACAAGTCCTAATGTCAACGCCTTCGTTGACTGCACCAGAGTCATTCTCAGACGCGCACAGTTATATAATATTAAAGAAATAAAATATACGAACTATAATAACTGAATTTAAACAGTACAACAAGACAAGGTATACTTGCCTGGAACTCCGATGTGAACAAGTAAGGATCCGGAACCCGCAGCCAAGGTAGAACCGTCTTGGGTGCCTATGGATATATAACAATAATATCAATTACTACATTATACTACTCTAAGCATGCACAAGAGTTCAACATACGCAACATCATGAGTCACGTAGAGTCTAGACCAAACAAGCATTCTAACTAAGTAGGTTGGCTAATGTTGACTAGTCAAAGACCAAGGAAGTATGTGTACACTTAGTCTACTAGTCACCTAAAATTTATAAGTCCTCTAAATGGATAATTTTTCATATGACACAATCGCGGTCACAACTAGAATTTGTGTAGGTGCTAAGTTGCACCTCTAATACATAGGTTACTAGTGTTCTCTCTCTAGGTCTGCATGCACAAGTATATAAAATATCCTCAAATATTGTGCACAATAAGTCAACTAGCTACTATGCTGCTAGTAAATGTTTATAACTCAAAATATCGTGTAACCCTAATCACGTGTCCTAACTATTAGGTTAAGGTATATACATTATATATATAATCATCATCATATCCTCTAAAATATAAACCATCATCAACCCTAATTCTTATACACTTGCACACAACAACAAGTGCACATAACAATTTACATCTATTCTAACTTGTTACACTAGCATGGAACTATTCATATATCAAACTAGTGTATAACCTAGGCAACAACCACATTTACTAGCAGTTCACAAACACTTAAACTAATCATCTGATCAACTAATAATCTAAAATTTAGAGTTAAAATTTGGTTAAACATGCGGTGGATAGTGTCAAGGCAAATGATTATATATATATATATATATATATATATATATATATATATATATATATATATATATATATATATATATATATATATATATATATATATACACACACACACAACAAAATAAGAGATCAAGTGCATGATTATATATACTAGAAAAAGAGAACAAGAGGTCATGCATATACATACACATTAGGATAAAAATATAAATTAATACATATGTATATATATAAGAGGAAGAACAACAAGATCAAGAAAATTATATACATAGGTATATATATATAAGAAGATAGAATAAAGAGGAAGATGAGAGCATTACCTAGGGTTCAAATAAATGGAGGGAAGCTAAGGGAGAGGGTGCTCGACTAGGAGGAGGGGTGCTCGGCCTGCGGCACGTGGATTGCCTGTCTCCGGTGGGTGAAGGGGGTGCTCCGGCCAAGCAGCAAATCGCAGCAGCAGCAACTCGCAACAGCAGCAGCAACTCGGCTTTTGGTGGCAGTGGCGGTGACGGGTTGCTGGTGGTGGTCGGGATGAAGGGAGAGGAGGTAGCTGTGAGGGTCGGGCTAGAGGTGGTGATGGTGATGAAGCTGGTGGCAGTGGTGGTGGTGATAGTGATGGTGGTTGTGGTTGTGAGGCTCGGGTGGAGGATGAGAAGGTCGGGGAGTGCTGATGGTCGGAGGAGGAGGTCATGGTTGACGGCGGTGGAGGTGAGTGATGGCGGTGGTAATGGAGATGAAGGTGGTGGTTGGAGGTGATGGTGGTTGGAGGTGATGGTGGTTGTAGTCGTGAGGCTCGGGTGGAGGAGGAGAAGGTCGGGGATGGTGAGGAGGCTGATGGTCGGAGGAGGAGGTCGTGGTTGATGGCGATGGAGGTGAGGGAGGAGGTTGGCTGATGGTCGGATGGAGAAGGAGAGAAAGAAGGAGGTGGTGGAGGTTGATGGTTTCGGTTGAGGGTGGTGGTGGTGTGGCTGATTTTTTGGAGAGAGGGAGAGAGTTAATAAAGGAGAGAGAGAGTAGTGATCATGGGGATTAGGGCCGGCTACATCCCTATTTCTAGGGATGTGGAAAGAATTTTTATAAGGGAATGAGTGGTTGGATTGAGGTTAAATTTGAATGGAGGGTGGGGATTAAATGCGGGTGTAAAGTATTACATTGTACATACAAAAAATAGGGGAAAATAGTGGGGTGACCGGTCAAAGCATGAAGAAGAGCTTTCTTCATTGTTTTGCTCCAATGGGAGGTGGACACCTCGTTGTTTATTTGCACAAAGGGCTCCAACAAATTAGAAATTGCACAAGTAAAGAAGAATTGTGATTGGATGAGGAAAATTACCATATTTGGTGTATTGTAGTGGATTAAATTGGTGTGTGGGGTTTTGCATGAACCATGAGGGTGTGAGTAGGGGTTTGGGTTGATATTGGATCTAGTTTTGGGTTAGGTTGAGTCATTGCACCAATTTAATTAAAATTAGTGTCAAATATGTTCTTTAATTAATTGGAAGTGCATAGGATTAAAATTGGGTAGGACACAAGTGTCATGGACGTAGTAGACTTAGAGTAAATTATTGTCATAAATTGGGTTGTATAAAATGGGTCTAGATTGTTGTCACGACCCGCACCCGGTTTAGGGGCACGAGTACGTGGGTACGTCCAGCCTACGCCGCAGAGTCGACGGTAGAACGCTGTCAAGGTCTTGATACTATCTAACTAATGTCACGCAAGCATCCAATCTCCATTAGGAGGCACAGATGACACAAATAAGATGAACATATACTCAATCACAGGATTACAGCACGATAAGATTTCGAAACAGAAATTAAAATTAAACACCACAAGTCAACAAGTAATAACTTAACTCAACAATATCCAAGAATCATCAAAAGGCCGGAGACAAATCCGGTACCAAATAGTCTACTTAAGAACTAACAATAATAATAATTCCGGCTAGACCTTCCAGAATCACAACTACTACCAAGTCTGCAGCTACTCACCATATGGTCCATAAAGTGTCGGACAGCGGTCCTCTAAGGCATAGTCTGGAAAAATATTTCCAGTCAGGAAGGAGCAAAGCAACACTCTCAAATAACAGTTCCATTAATTGATAATGTCTATAATACAATAAAACATGTCATGCTAGCTACTGAGAAGATAGTAAAATAAATGCGATGGCAATTTAAGAGAGACAGACAATTTAAAGAGACAGGCAATAGGCAATATGATACAGTCAGTGCATGTATGGAAATAAAAGAACAAGGAACAGTATCATATACGGGTGATGTAGTATATGATCTAAAATAAAGAACTGTAACTATTCTAAGTGTTTGAAATTATAGTTTTGAAATGTGATCGGCTTGGGAACATGTACGATTGCTACAGTCTGGCTAATCATACGTGGGGGTATGATTAACACCAATAATATTTAATTATACAATGGGTATTTGATCACATCTCTCACTAGCAATTTCCCCGTCCCCAACTAGTACTGTGGATCAAATCATGACACGTCACGAATACACGAACATTGTCTAATATATTATGTACAATGTCTAATTATCAATGTCTAATGTCAATGTCAATATCGTGTATAATGTCAATACGAAAATCAAGGTAACATCTCATGACTGCAGATCCAAGCTATACTAGTCCGTGTAGTACAGTGTCAAGGATTCAGTTGTAACATTTCAAGATCATTGAATTTATAGAAATTATCAAGAATTGGAAATTATCAGAGAATGTACTTGCCTTGGGTCCTTAGCTGGTATTTATGGATGTCCTGTTCCAGAGTATCCCCTGGGTAAACCAACAGTCCTATAAACATATCACAATTACCACACTTGCATCAGATGCTATGCTAACACACAGTCTATAAACACTGGCCTCAGGGCCATGTCAGACAGGGCACTAGTCAACTAGGGTCATCTAGTAGGACTACATATTTAAATAAACATCTTATTAATTAATTACATATAATTTCCATCAATATCAATAATAGATATATGTATAACTATATACTTTAAAAATAAATAATACTTGCATATAAACATAATAAAATAATACTTGTATGTATATATATAAACATAATTCATGAAATATATCTAAAATATATACCGAGCTATAGTTGCACATTCCAAAATTCGTACATTTATATAATAACATATATCAAATACGTATTTACATATCTATACATTTATACCAAAATAATGCACATTTAATACACATATTATTAATTATCATAATACTTACAATATATATATTTATACTCATCATATTGAATAATGTACACCTATTAAATACATATACAATATATACATTTATATATATATACCAGAATACTAATTATATTAATTTATACTATGTATACAAGTACATATATATATAAACCAAAATACCAAAACAAATATATATATATACATACCAAATTAGCACTTATGTCAAAACATACATTTATTTACATATACTAAATTAACAATTATCAATGTGTACTGAAAATACAGATACCAATTTTACAGATTAATATTTATTTAATACGTACACACAAATATATTTTGAATACATATATATATATATAGGAAAAATACACGAACATATATACATACACATATATACTAATTATATAATTTATTTAATTACCTACTATACTCATTAATTAGATATTAATAAAATAAAAATATGCACATGCCAATTTCACATTAATTAATATAAATACTTTACATTTTATATACAAATTAAATGAAATACATATACTAATTACTTATACAAATATATGTATATATTTACCATCATTACATTTATCTATAACATTAAATACTGAAACATATATATATTATACTAATATGTCTTATACTAAAATACATTCTCATTAATTAAATACCTACAATTACATATACCTTAGTTATATATACTCATATGTATATATACGTATATATATATATATACATATATATATATATATATATATATAAAGAGGGAAAGGGAAGAGAGGGAGAAGCTTACTGTGAAGGGGTCGGCCTTGGCCGGAGTGCAGGCCGTGGTCGGGGAGTTGAACGCAGAGAGGGATATCCGGGGAGCACAGCAGCGGTCGGGTGATGGTGATGGCTTGATGGTGATGATGGTGGTGAATGGTGTTGGAGCGAGAGGGGAGGGGGAGCAGCCGGACAGGGTGGCCGGACCACGGGGACGAAGGGGATGGAGGCCGGTGGTGATGATCGAGGGGCGCCGGGTTGAACACAGCAGGGGTACGCAGAGGGAGGAGATGGGAGAGGAGCACGAGCAGCAGGCTCCGCCGACGCCGGAGTGCGGAGGGCTCGGGCCGGAGTCGAAGCCGCAGGGAGGATGGAGGAGAGTCGGGGCTGCAGCACGGGGGTCGGCTCGGCCGTAGTTCAGAGGGGGCCGCTGACCGGATGCAGCAGGGGGTAGCCGCCGGGACGGGGACTCGGCGCCGGAGCAGCCGCCGGACAGGGATGCTCGCGAGGGGAGCAGTCACCTGGGCCAGAGACAGCAGGCCGATGGAAGCACAGTAAGGGGGGAGATGAACATTATCCCCCCCTATCTAATGAATTTGAATTCAAATGGATTCAAACTAAAAGAAGAAGAAGAAGAAGAAGGAGGAAGGAAAGAGAAGAAGAAAAGAAGAAAGAGAAGAAGAAGGGAGAAATTTCCTATGTTGGGTTGAGGGGAGATAGAGGCTTGAGGAGGGTGGTGTTTTCTAGGTTGCCTAGGGATTAGGGTTGATGTAGACATGATATTTTATAGGGAGAGTGGGTTTTGATGGAGGGTGAGGATGCATCCCTGGAATGGGTGGCTAGGATTGAACATGAGGAAATTTAATTCATGTAGAAAAATGCAATTTGGTCCACAATTAATTAGCCTTTCCATTTGATCTTGGACAATGGGGTGATGACACCTACAATTGAATAATTGCAACTTAGCTCCTTAAATTCGGGAAATTGCACAAACACATAAAATGACGAAAATTGGCGGGCGATTCGGGGTCCGGTGTTTTGTAGGGTCAGGGGGCACTGTAAGATGGGTATGGCTGAATTTGCAGGGCACTGGAATTAAATTGGGATTTTAGAATTGGTTTAAATAGTATCCTCAATTTAAATAGAAATAAATGCAAGTTGTGTTCAACAATTAATTAGGAGTACATGGGGCCAAAATCAGTTCAAGTCATCAATACCAATATTGAAGAAGACTCAGAACAGAATATTTCCCTAATTTGGGCCGCACGAAAAATAGGTCAAGATTGTCTCCAATTTCGATTGGAACGCACAACGATACAAAAATAGGAATTTAAAAATAACGTCCGCGACGATTTTTGTGCGGCCAGAAATAATGTACAAAGAGCACAATTATGAGTTGCAAAAATAGCAGAATTGAAGGCGGGCATGTCTAGGGCAAGATGGTAAAATTGTTGGAAGACAAAAGTCAGGGTAGCGCTCCAAATATCGAAGCAAAGGCAATGCGCAAATATTAAATAAAATACAGTAATTAATAAAAAATCTCCAAAAATTAAATTATAAATAAAACAATTAATTACCTAATTCCACAAGTCCTGACAGGTGTTCGTATACTGGCTTCTAGGTCAGTCTGCTAGCTAAAAATAAATGAGCACTGCATCTAATACATAATTATTTAAAACCAAATATACTACCATGCAATTTAATTAATTATAACTACAATAATAATAAATATTGCAAAAAGTCGAAAATACCCCTGTTTTCAGAATGTGGTAGTGACAATTGTGTCTCCAATTTTGATTAGAACGAACAAAGATGCAAAGTTGGATTTAAAATAGATATTTGTAAGAATATTATGCGACTAAAATGAAGCATAAGAGAGGATATTTATGAGTTATATAAAGGTCAGAATGGAAGATTATCATGTCAAGGTCAAGTGTGTAAAATTTGTTTGAAGACAGAAGCTAGAGTAGCACTCCAAACATCAAAGCAACGATAAGGTACACCAAGGGAATTTAATTAAAAGAGGCAAATTAATAACCCTATTAAATAATTTAAAAATAACCCTAAATGAATCATAATCCTAGATTTGGGTTAGGGGGTTTACAATGACTTTTTATATCACCCACTAATAAAATCAATATTGTTGTTTTATTTCAGTTCCAAAATTTGAACTGATTTCTCATGACAATTTTTATAGTGCTTGGTATTGAATTACTTATGGGGCTGCTTTTCAAGAAAGTAAGAAGAACCAGTTATGATAAGCATCCAAATCATATAAATTTAAATTTACAAATACAAATTAAAATGACTTGTCATGATAAGCATCCGTAGTCATGACTTGGCCGAACCAATATAAATTAAAATCTTGTTGCGCTTTATCTAAAGTTACAAAAATCGACCAAATTAGAACGTGTTTGTCAGTAAAAGTGTGTTTTGTTTTAGAGAAAAAAAGAGATTTTTTGACTTTCATCCCACTTATTAATATAAATTTATAGTTATATTCCACTTTTTATATTTATTAGACTTACATCCCACTTTCTGTCACGAAAAATATTTTTTTTGACAAAACATATATTTTTTATGACAAACCGATTATTTTTCGTGATAAAAAGGAAATGTAAGTCTAATAAACATAAAAAGTGGAATGTATGTACCGATTCATATTAGTAAGTGAGATAAAAATCAAACATTTCAAAAAAAAGAAGAAGGACAAAACATGTTTGAAAGTGACTTGCTTCTTTTAAAAATAACTTATTTTCTACTTTCCAAGGTAGCAATAACATGTTTGAAAGTGACATACTTCTTCTTTCTACCAAATGCATACAAGTTATTTTACTTTTGAAATAGAATTTGTATGAGTTCATTTTTGTTCATCCATTAAAACTAAAACTAGGATCAATATTCATCTATTAAAACAATAATGGATGTTCATTCTTCCACTTAAAGATTGTCAAATGTCAAATTAGTTATAAAAACTAGTGTGGACGTTCACCAAACCACCTCTAAAGTAACTTTAGGTTAGATGAAGATAACACAATACGACTTTTAAGTAGAAAGGTGATCATACAACCTAGTTTTTATTGCGTGAAAAAAAATGGACTCGAATTTTTATTTCTTGTACTGCTATTACTAGTGGAGTCGAAAAACTTCCTCCAGCAGTTATGGTCTGAATATGTGTCACTTGTTTGTAGTTGTATGTTATGCATAAGTTGTTAGCATGATATGTGTATATTTGAGCTTCACAGCACATGTATGAAATATAAATTCCTTCCAACAATTCAATCACGTATAACCAATTAGTGGATGTGTAAGTTCATAACCAGAATTAATGACCTAAACTAACTAACTAATTCATATGGATGTTGCTCACGGGCCAATCACTGAAAATGAAGTTAATTTGCACCAAGCTCAAGCCTAATAATACTATCTAGCTAGCATATATGCAATGACCCTTTGAGAGCATTCACAGTGGGAGAGATTTCAAGTGCTATACTTTAATTTTAGTCAAATTTTGTAGCACTTGAAGGCTGCAGTGGACACTTATGCATACTTGAAAATTACTAGAAAGTTATGAGACACTCCAGATTTGGAGCGTGTCCTAGCTTCTCAATATTAATTGATGGGCCCACCAAAAGCAACCAAACAGCAAAGAAAAATAAAGAGAAAAAATAAAGAGAAAATATAGAGAGAAAATATTACCTAATAAGGAAGAAAAATAAAGAGAAAAAAGTGGGAGGAAAAAGAGGAGATTAATTTGGAGTGTTTATTTGGAGTGTATCAATGTGTACCAATATCATGGAGATACTCCAAAAGTAATAATTTATACAATTTTTAATAATTTGAAGTATGTATTTGGAGTATCCCCACCGTGGACGCTCTGACGGTGAAGGTTCCTTGTCCCTTGCCATGCATTTATTAATCAATAAGGGGTCACTCTCACTTTGCACCAAATCCTTTAAGTGTCCATCTCTCTATTTATGTCACTGCATAGGGCATTTATTAATCAATAAGGGGTCACTCTCACTTTGCACCAAATCCTTTAAGTGTCCATCTCTCTATTTATGTCACTGCATAGGTAGGTTCATTTCTCATTCACGAACAATTTGAGTTTGCTATGTCCCCATTAGATGGTGCTAGCTTGTGAAAAACTTTATGTCCCTATCATTACCAAAACTTTATTTAGTTTACATTTAAAGGTTATAAACACACACTCTCTCTCTCTCTCTCTCTCTCTCTCTCTATATATATATATATATATATATATATATATATATATATATATATATATATATATATATTAAAGTAAAATGTAAAACCGGCTACAAACGAGCGACCCATTAACTCATCAGATATCTCCGATAGACATCTCTTATTGAAGAATATGTTGCACCAAAGATCTGAACAAGATATTTAACAAAACACATGTAGATAATCGTTTTAATAACAATTATTTTCAATAAACAGATTTTTTTTGTTTTTTTTTTTTGGTGTGAAAATTAGCTAGAAAACGAAACCCACAGTAATAAACAATGAGAGTAGAAAATTAATAAAAAAATTTAATTTATTACCTTATCTTATATATAATACAAAAAAATTTAGACTTTACCGTAATTTTTTTATATTTCTAAAATACTATTTTTAAATTATATATATATATATATATATATATATATATATATATATATATATATATAATACTTTAGCCTAGTGGATAAGACCGATGCATATTACCCAGGAAGTTGCGGGTTAGAAGCCGACCACGTGGCGTATACCCAACCCTATTGTCTTATTTTGTGTTGTGATTCCTATGTGGCATGAGGTACAAGACAATATTTTTCATATGTGGCAAAATTATATTCACACAAGACAATAAGATAGAAAAATGTTCTCCAATACAAAAGTATTGAGAAGACGATAAAAAAAAAAATTCAACTCCCAAAACAACTTTTCCACTTCTTCCTTTTTATAAATATTTTAATTAATAATTGATGATGTGGAAGTAAAGCATTGTGAAGGCCATTGTATAGATCTACACAACCAACTTCACATTGTCTTTGATATGTCATTGTCATGTCAACTTCAAAATTTATTTCATATTTGCATTGGAGAATGAATTCTGAAATAAGTTGTGATTCCTGTGTGGAGCCATTTTTTTCCAAATTCAGAATAGGATTTTGTCATGTTTTGTGTTGATCATCCTATGCGACATGAGACACAAGACAATATCTTTCATATATGAAAAAATTATATTCACACAAGACAATGAGATAGAAAAGTGTTATCCAATGCAAAAGTATTGAGAAGCCGACTTATAAGACAATTTTTTCGCTTCTTTTTTTTTATAAATATTTTTATTCATAATTAATGATTTGAAAATAAAGTATTGTAAAATCCATTGTCTAAATATAGACAACCAATTTTACATTATCTTTAATATGTCCTTGCTATGCCAAATTTATAATTTATTTTACATTCGTATTGGAAAAAAAAAATTTTAATTTAGAAATTGTGATTCCTACATGATAATCACTTTTTTCAAACTCACAATAGGTTGGAAGCATTTGGTTGTACCCATACTGCTTAGGGTTTTCTGTTAAACATTGATTGGTTCCGTTTTTGTCGGCTTGGCCCCACACGCAGACGGGTGACGTGGTAAGAATCCGGATGGGTTCCACAGTTTCGGCACGTGAAGGAATGCCGTGTGAACATTATTAGGATTTGGACCAATGGAACGGTGGAACAACATATTTGATTTCGATGTGAAAAAAAATATATTCGATTTTAATTTTAAAAATACTAAAAAAAAAATTCGATTTTAATTTTGATCCAAATTAAAAATTAAATAAAATTTATATAATTATGTAATTTTTAATTATATGTATATTTTAAGATTAATATTTTTTCAGAAAATAATAAATTTATGTATGGGTGTTGAAGTTCAACTTCGTTAATTTAATAACTAAATCAACTTTGGATACAACTTTAGAATACAAAATACAACAAATATGAGTGTAAAAATTATTATTTTTTATTATAGTTTAACCACGATTCCAATTTTAGATCTGATCCATTAAACATTAGAAATAGTCCAATCGAATAAACCGAATCAATTATTCGGTTTGGTTTGGTTTTGACTAATTTCTATTCGATTTTGGATTTTAAAATTTTGGTTTATTTGATTTTGGCTATTTCAATTCGGTTGAAACCAAATTTCGGTTCTGTTGAAATCGAATAAATCGAATGCTCACCCCTAGGCTGTTGTGCATAGGGGAGCGTTCGGTTTATCCGGTTTCAACCGAACCGATATAGTCAAAACCGAATAAATCAAAATTCTAAAAATCCAAAAACGAAACCGAACTGATATTAACCAAAACCAAAATCGAACTGAACTGAATAACCAATTCGGTTTATTCGGCTAGTTCGGTTGGAATATTTCTATTGTTTAATAGGTCGGGTCCAATGTTGGGATCATAGTTAAATTATATTAAAAATTATAATTTTTATACACATATTTGTTGTATTTCAAAGTTGTGTCCAAAGTTGAACTAGTTGTTAAATTATCAAAGTTAAACTTTAAAACATATACATATAATTGTTATTTTTAAAATATACACATTTTTAATCACAAAATATGCATAAATTTGAGGTATTTACATAATTACCTAAGTCTTATTCGATATTCGGTTTTGGACAAAAACCAAAATCTAAATCGAAACCGAATAAAGAATTTTAGTATTCAAAATCGAAACCGAACCGATTTTTTTTTCCAAAACGAACTAAATCTCCTATTCATTTTGGTTATATTCAATTTTTGGTCCAAAATCGAATAATGTTCATCCCTAGTTGTGCATGTTGTATATGCATTAAAGAGTGAAAGAATATTTAGTTTTAAAAACTCAATGTTTAAAGACATTATTAAGAGGCATCTTTATTCTTGTAGTCTACAACTTAAGATGGTTGAATTTTTGGTAGTTATTATATAGTCCTATGAATTCTCCATTTATCCGACCATTAAAATTTTGACAATCATGTATATTTTCGCAGTCCTCATATAGGACTATCAATATTTTGGCAGTCTAGAACTGCAGAAATTGTGATGTCCCTTCATAAGTTGTATAGTACCCTTGGCCTTTTATAAAAATTAAAGCACTTTCAAGAATTCTGAAAATTCAGATATGTTACTTAGATTTAGGCAGATGATAAAAAAAAAAGGACTCTAATGAGCATGAGAAGATTCTTTATTTTATGGGTTTGAGAAAATCCTCCTAAAGTTAGATGTTCTTTAAAGTAATACACACCCTTTTAATAATAAATACAAACATTTCTTTATGATTATTTTATTATATATAACATGATTTTTTTCTTTATTATATAGGATTTAGCTAGCTGGATACATATCAATTAAAAAAAAAAATATAATTTATAATATATATATAAAATAATAATAATAAAGAATTGCTAAGAGGGTCACTTAAAAGACAACTTTTGGAGTCCATTACTTCCTATGTAATCTCCTAAAATCTATAAAACTAAGATTATATTCGGAGGTGCTCATATAATTTCCTTTTGGAGCGTTACAAAGCAAAAAAAAAAAGAAAAAAGAAGAAGCCTAAAGTGGATCCTAGAAGAGCTAAAAATTGAGATCATCATGAGAAATTAGAGAGAAACGATAGTCTAGCTTGTAACTATAAATATTGCCACCAGGAAATGGCCCAGTGGTTGAATCTGGTGTATGAACGAGAATTCAAATTCGAGTTCAGGTCTCAAAAAAAAAATATATATATATATATATCGAAAAACTCATAAGTCTATATATTCCATTGTAGCATTCGCTACCAAAAAAAAAATTAAATTAGATATTTAATAAATATTTTTTACTTTTATTTAAATTAAAATTCAAATTGAAATCTTAGGAATGGATAAAATATGTAAAGAATATGGGTAACACGAGATCAGGACTAAAGTTTAGACCTTAGAAATGGGTTAAAATGACTTAGAAACTTATTTGAGAATTTTACAAATTTTCTAAAATTTATTATAATTAAAATTACATTAGAAAACTATTTATTAAAAATTGAATATTAATCCCTAATTTTTTTAATAGAAGCTAAATTCAAATTTAGGTTTATTGTGGCATAAAATAAGTTTTCCATATTTTTGAATATTTTTCTAATATTATTTGATATTTATTTTAATTTATTAAATCCTAATTTTGTATTAGTTAGATTTGTTAACAAAACGAAAAGAAGACAAAACACAATCCTAATTTAACTATCCATCCAATAGTCGGGGGTCCACATGCTTATCATACATCTTGTTTGACTCGGATTGACCCCCCTCTAGGGTTTGGAGTAAGAATTCTTGAAGAGGATTTCAGTAGAAAGTTTCAAAAAAAATTCGTCTAATACCTAGGGTTTGCATGAGCTGCAAATTTTACTTTGTGCTCAAAATTTACTAGTATGTTCTACTATATGTCTAGTTTCCGAAAACTATTTTCTAGAGATTTTAGAAAAATATTATAAGGCCTTAAAAGTTTGTTCCATGAATTGTGTTTTCAGCACATACACCATGCACCATAACTTCAATAACTCCCAAAACTGAATAGATTTTTCACCTCTGCCAATTTTTTCTGAACCCTAACTCCTAGGTCTATCATGTATTAAAAGTATATCATAACTTACTAGTAGTTATGATTTTTCTATTGAAAAACTCACTATTGAATTTGTCATAGAATTTGTGATAAATTGTAGACACTATATCATGAAAATTATAACTCCTCTTCGAGCGAAAGTTTGTCAGCATCATAATAAATATGTTAGATTATTATGAATTTTTTAGACCTAATTGATATGTGAATTGGGAGTTATAATTCTTCCTTCACTGCTGCCTAGTTTTGGACTATAAATAAGTAAATAATTCTTAAAACCTAAAATCCAATAGAACTAGGTAGAGAAAAAAAAATTACTACATGTTATATTAACTAAGGGAAGATTAATCTTAATTTTCTAGAATTTTTGGAATAATGTTGTTAGTTTTTAGGACTTTTAGACGACCGTAAAATAGTTAGAAAGCAAGAAAGTGGGTTAGGTATCAAGTCCTAGAAGTCAATAGGTAGATATTTGGTAAGTAGTTTATCAATGATTTTTTTTGTGTGTGTGTGTGTTATGTTTGTCTTGGGGCTAGTAGAACAAATGCTTGGTTTCTATTGTCAGTTATCCAGTTCGCACAACCATATGCGGAAGGAAAGACAAGTACATCTTTAGTTATTTTGATACATGTATCATATAATGTATATTTTCTTGTCATCTTTTCACGGTTAGCTTCTCATATTCATGTTATAGTTCTTGGTTCATAATGACAATTATTTGTGTATGAAAGTTAGCCTTTATCTAGCCTATTGTTCATGCTCATTTATTATCATACACGTTTACTATGCATGCTATCTTGTTTCCTTCATTACTATATAGTGAGCATGTTGTTCGTGAGATTTGGGGGGGTAGGGGGGGGTGGGGGAGGAATATAGTGAGTAGGCATGTGGTTTATACATGTTCCTGAATCAATCCATTCCTGTTTTTCTAAATTATATCAACCATGCACCACACACATCAATTGAATTATATCCCATATCGTCCACATACGAAAAGCTTATATTCTAAAATAGACTGTACTTGTAGTCATGATCCATGTATTTATTTATGTTAGTTTTCTTGTATTTGTAAAGTATATTGCATATTGTTAGTTTTGCTAGATTGTATTCCTTCTATTGGGAACATTGTGTTACCTGAACCGTAGTTGGCCACAGATATGGACGTGGAAGCGATGCCAACCCACCTAAAGATAATAAACGAACGTCTAACAAAAGCACCAAGATAGATCAAATATAGTATTTTTGGTAACTATGTCACCTGAACAAATCCTAATTTATATAACTTCCAATAAGATACAAAAGTGAAAAAAAATGTTGAATCATTTGCCCCAAGTTCAACTGCTCACCAAACTCAAGAAGGAAGAAAGAGATACAACTGAAATCACTCACCCAATTTCATAGTGATCTCCCTGAATGAAGAAGATGACTCTCCAAAATGATCTTCTCTTCAAACTATCTCAAATGGTGATCAGGGCCGGCCCTGGCCCAGGGCGGACAGGGCGACCGCCCAGGACCCCATGGGCCAGAAGGGCCCAATTTTTTTTTTTGTTTAAATATATAAATAATTTTGTACCAAAAATAGAACTAGTATTTACGATGGACCATTCTTATCACAAAATAATTGTTGTGTAGTGGTTATTACATTAGACTTGTACACAAGAGGTTCCTAGCTCAAATCTTGGTAGAGGCATATTTTTTATTTTATTTTTGTTTTATTTTTTTTACATTATGTATGGGGCCTCATTTTGAAAGTTCGCCCCGGGCCCCTGTGAGCTCAGGGCCGGCCCTGATGGTGATCCCTAAGAGAAAACTATGAACTTTATCTTATATTTTTTGTGGACTTGTACCCTAAATCTCCTGTATAAGCTTCTCATGCCAAACACCCTCAACACACACACACACACACACACACACACACACACACACACACACACACACACACATATATATATATATATATATATATATATATATATATATATATAGGTTGAGAAAACCTAATTTAGGGTATAGGAAATTCCTAAAATAGCCTACCACTAATCTTGGTCGTCCAAATTTGGTCATACGAATATTGTATGCTGATTTGGGGACTGTTTTCCATGAACAAAAGTTGTATAAACTTTAATTATAAACTTTGAAAAGTATAAAAATCCTATACAAGAATCTAAGTACAAAATTCTGGAGAAATAGTAGCTATAGAGATCTGATCTGCAGTCAATCACTTTACTCCTTGGACTACTAGACACACAAAGAAGAAATGCTAAGTCTCGATCACTGGAGAACTTGACAGCAGGAAGGCTCTGGCAGCGACACTAAGAATTCTGTCCTTGGGAGTAGCACTGATTCCCATATTTATAGCCTTTTAATACTTGAAACGATTATTTGAACACGCGCGTACAAAATGAGCCATTTGCATTGTGTTTGCTATTTTGTAAGTGCGTATGTAGATAACCACCATTCACGTTATGCTTAGTGCGTACATAAATTAAGGTCAGTTCTACACGTGGCTTCCTGTACGAGGAAGACTTATGTCGTAGTGACAATTGCTTGTACATGTTTATCGAGAATTACGGTATTAAATATATGTAATCTCATCGAATTCATAACCGCTATGTCGGTTAAAAATGAATAAGTACGCATACATTTCCTCCTCTGCCAAAGAATGAGATATGCGTATGTTTGTCCAAAATAAGCTACTATGTAGCTCGATCTTGGACAAAAGAGCCAAAAGTCATGATGACTCTGAAGTATTGGACATGATTGTCTCAAATTCTATGAGATTCGTCAATCGTTGGGCACATTCTCCAATGAAAGTAAATACTTGCATACTTTATATTGGAGAAATAAAACTTCTGCCTACTTTTTGCTGAGAGAAAGTGTCATGCCCCAGTCCAAAAATACGTAGGACTATGACATGTAAGCATGCCAGCCGCATGGATATGGCAACTCCAATATATGGAAACCATAACACATACGTATGTTGATTATGAATATCAAATCCACAAGTGGTATAAATCTATCACAAGTCACATGGTATAATCTAAATCTCATCCACAAAAAATTAAATATAAATAAATAATCAATATCTATGAAACTAGATCTCAATATAAAGTATCTAAGATGATAATCAGATGGAAACAAATCTACTGTCGAACAAGAATATAAAAGCAAACACAATATAAGTACAACAACTAACAATCACTGAGGCTCGAAGAGAAGACCTCCTCAAAGTATAAGTAACCAGTCCGGATCTGCGCTCCTGCGAATACTTATGAACATCTACACCTGGAAAGGGACCAGGTCCTCAGAGGGACGGAACAAGATACATAGAAGCATGCCAATGAAGTACTGAAATAAATATCCAATGGGTCACCTAACCGTCTAAGTGAATGCAGTTTAAGAACAACTTTCCCAACGCGTGGGCTATCTTGCCATAAATAGGATTGGCATGATTCTCTCGGAGAATCAGGGGCCTACAAAGCATGTCGTCTTTTGAACGGCAGATGCCGCCAGGTAGTATAGGGGTCATCATGACCGCGCATCTCCGACGGAGCGTGCGGGTTACATAAAAGGAAAGTGCAAAGGAGCCCATACGCCTTACTTGTTGTTCTTCCCACCCCATGCTATAAGCATGTCATATCCATGATACGATAATACCTCTAATAACTGCCAAGTCTACTAGCATGCAAGATTTCTAACAGCAGTTATCCCTAACGCACGGCCCATACATATGGGAGGCCAACCCAGTACGCGAGTCCGTGTCCTACATGAGACTCACACTCATGTAAGAACATCTGTGTCACGGCTAATGAAACCTAATTATGCTTTATTATAATGGAGTGGCCTCATAAACTAGGTCAATGCATATACATAATAAAAACAGATCACGACAACACCGTCGTTGCACCCAAGTTTCCTTGGACGCGCAGTTTATATAGCAGTTTAAAATATATGAACTAAATAACATAAATAAAGATGCATACAATATATGGAATATGAATAACAGTACAATGGCAAGGTATACTTGCCTGGCAAGAAGGCTGCGTAGTACCAATAACCTGCTCCAGAAGTCGCACAAAACAATCCAATAGTCCTATATACATATAATATAAAATAATATAATATCAGCCATTATACTAGCACATACACAACCATAATACACTGGACTCAGAAGGTATGCTAGGGGTGACACTGGTCAACTAACAAGGTCAATTGCGCGTCTAATTACGCGAATGTCGCGTCTGTAATTGCTGTGCAAAATCAGACAGTCAAAATAATACTTGTCTAGCCAGTACGTCGGTGTACACAAGGCAGACAATTCCCTAATATTCAGGTCACAAAGTCAAGGTAAATATGCGGGCAACATCCACGGTGTCCTAGGGTCGTACAATACATACATAGTCATAACTATTACTAGCATTTAATTACCTACTTATATATATATCCATATATTTATATAACAATATAACCAATAATTTATATACATACCCATTTGAATACATATACTAAATATATATATATATATATATACCAAGCTGAATAATATACGCGTACGCGTACGTATACGTATACGAGTTTGGGTTCTCCGATACGGTCTGGTGTAATCTAACTGTCATAAAGCAATACTAATGTCCTAATAGCATACACACAAGCACACATAAAAAGGAGAAGAGGGACAGGTTCGAACCTCGGGATTAGCATGCACAAGCACGGGAATCGGGGGTAACTGCTGCAGGTTATCTTCGGCGAGGGTGATGAGTCCACGATGACGACGATGATGACGATGTTGATGATGATGACGAAGGTAATGATGATGATGATGATTATGGTGATCAAGTGATGGTGAGGTGATGATGGTGAGATGATGAGGTGATGATAATGAGGTTTCTAAGGGTGATGGTTAAGGGTGATAATGACTATGGTGATTAGGTGATAAGGATAATAAGGATGATGTAGATGGTGACTGGGATGATGGTGATGATGTGGATGGTGACTGGGATGATGGTGATGATGTGGATGGTGGAAATTAGATGATGATGATGTTAATGGGGATGATGATGATAATGGTAATGGTAATGACGGTGATAATGAATGGTGATGATGGGGATGAGTGTGATGATGATGATAACAGGGATGATGATATCTCGCCGGAGTCCGGCCAGGAAGTCGACAAATTGAAGGAAGAGGACAGGGAGGTGGAAGAGGAGGCTGACAGGGAAGAGGAGGTGGAGCTCAGGGTGGCCGTAGTCGAGGGTGGTGATGGAGGACTGGCCTGGGAAAACTCGGTCGGGGTGATGGGGAGTGGAGGAAGAAGAAGAAGAGGGTGGTACTGCTGGTGTTCATCAATGGCGTCGAGGATATCCGGTGGTGATGGCCAGGTCAGGCGGGGTTGCCACAGCGGCGCAGGCAGTCGGGGGTTGGCTCCGCGAGGCTCTGGTCCAGGTCGAGAGAAAGAAGATGAAGAGGGAGAAGGAGATGAAGGCAATGGTGGCTCGGCAGCGGGCCATGGCTGCTGTGTCGACTCCGACGAGGAGGACGGTGGTCGTGATGTGGTCGTCTCGGGGAGGTCCGGCGGATGGAGATGGCCGAGGAAGGTGATGAACAGTAGGAAGATGGGTGAATTCGGTTAGGGATGGGTTTGGGTTTTGGTGAAAAAAGGAAAAATAAAGAAAGGAAAGGAAAAGTTATGTATATTTATACATATAAAATTTAGGGTTTTGTTGACCTAGGAAAATTTGGGCTTGGTTAACTCTTGGGATTGGGCCTTGGCCTCACATGGGGATATTTGGAGGGCTATAATTTACATTATTTAAAATACAAGGATAGGGTTAAATGAGGGGCGATGTTGCGCGTTGCACATTCCGAAAATTCGTAGAGAAAATTTATATGACCAAATAATGAAGGAAAAAATAGGTTTCTTCATGTATTTTCCAATGGTGTGGACACCTCAATGCACTTTTGGATAAAAGCACCCAACAATTGGAAAATTGCACAAAGACGAAAATTGGATTAAATTGATTAAAATTAAGGCATAAGGTGTTCTTGAATTAATTAGAAGTACATGGGGATAAAATTAGGTGGGACACAAGTGTCATGGACATAGGGGACTCAGGATAGAATATTATCATAAATTGGGTTGCATGAAATGGGTCAAGATTGTGTCTCCAATTTCGATTAGAACGCACAGGGATACAAAGTCAAATTTATTTAGAATTAAATATAAACGTTCGCGAAGAATATTGTGCGACTAAAATGTAGCACAAGAGAGCATAATTATAAGTTACACAAAGGTCAGAATAGATGACTGGCACGTCTAGGATAAGGATGTGAAATTTGTAGGAAGGCAATGGCTAGTGTAGCGCTCCAATTATCGAAGCAAAGGTAAGGTGCACTAAGTGATTTAATTGTATAATTAAATAAAATGCCGTGTTATATTTCTAATTGGATTCAGACTAGCCATAGTTTCACTATCTAAGCCAAGTAGGTCTAATTTTGGGTGAGGGAGTTTTCAATCTACCCAACTTAAAATAATTTTGTCCTCGAAATTAAAATAAGTCATGGTCTCTCTATCTAATCTTACTTGGTCACAATCTAAAAGAATTCACCTCAAGTTTAATAATGCAATTTCTACCCTACTTAGAATTTACCCATCTATCACATAAGGCTTATACATTTAAGAAAACTATTCCTTAAATTATTTAATCATGTTATTCAATCATCAAAACTTTAACACCAAATATATCATATATGATATGCCCTTAATTACAGAAGATAGTCACAAAATAATATGATTGGCCTATGGGGTATATCTAGTACTCTCTGTGTATCACCTTATACCAAGCACAAGGTTCGTCTTTCTGAAATAGGGAAAGACAGAAAACAATAATAAAGAGTTCAAGTGGGAGATAATAGAATACAAGTATGGGGATCAAGGCGGTTAGAGAATTCAAAAGGAATTGTCAAGGCAGTTATGGATTGCAATCCTATTTGGTAAATTCCTATTCACATGCTCACATCAGTACAGTTATGTACTTGATATGATGTGCTCTAACATATCTAGAGGGCAAGTATATTTGTCTACTAGTCAACTATATATCTCAATCCACATAAAATAGTATTACGAAGGGCGAACCAAATTTACTAAGGTTAGCTAGACCTTAATACACTGATTCTGATTAGACAATGTATTAGTAGGCGTCCCCAATAATACATATATCATGATCAAGCTCGATAAAAGAATAAGCTTGCAAAACTAGGCTATAAAATATCAGCATAAGTCAAGGTAGTACAGAAATATAAGTACGCTGGATTATGATGAGAGAAGGTACACAATGATTCAAATTCACAAAAAGAAAAAGAAAAAAAAGATAAGACTCTACAATCTCTACAGTTGTCATACTAACTCCTTGTCTAAGTCGCTAGTCGACCAAATAGGAATATGGACCTCTAAGTTCTTACAGTCCGGATAAACACTATCTTCTTATGCTAGTATACAGTTAATGTCATTCAGATATACTTTAGTAATGGGTCAAAAGGACTATGTGGTACTAGGGTGTGAGGCATACTACCAAACTTAAAAGAATTAACTAATACTGTAACTACTTTTAGGGGTTTCTACAAATTAATATTGTCCTTGTAGATAAAGTAGATCTCTTATTAGGGTATACAAGAAAAGAGATCGGTACTTATTAGCGCATCCTATTGCATTATATAAGTAATGGTCATCTTAAGTCTTAATCATAGTTCTTATAGAACAAAAGTGTCAATATTAAGAATGGAAAAGTTGCTGGCTCTCAAGTAAAAGAGGATATAACCTATATTGAGTTATGGATACAAATTACGCGATTTAAAACTAAGATATAACCATAAAATTATAATCTAATTGAATACTCAACTATCAAGTTCTAACTACCAAGCACAAAAATTTTAATCTTCAAGAATTACAACTATAATCCTAGCAAACTATATATCCTTAACATAAAAATCACTTGGCCCACAATCAGAAATGTCAGGTGGCACGAGTTGAAAGAAAAGAAGAGAAAAGCATAATCAGTCGTCGCACAAATGGCGAGCGCTAAGTTTTCAGTGGAACATGATTTGAATTTTAATAGAAAGACTCTAGCTAATATCATGGTTTCTTAAGAAAATGGGGTATGCTAATCTCTATGTTCGAGGTATAATCAAGGGAAATATTATATTTATTCCTCTTGGCTTCCTAAGGTACTGTCTGCTAATATCAAGACAAAAATCTAAATTTATAGTTCTAATATTATCTTACTATGAAGGTTAGGTTCAGTCATAATATTCTATCTTGGATTTCTATTGGTTCCTCAATACTAGGGTCAAACAATATGGTCAAACTTCTAACTAACTATAGTAGTGTCTATACTACTCTCAAGTCCTTCATAACTAGATCAAGGAATAATAGTCAATCAATCTATAGGTAAGGGATGCTAGGGTTCATTAGGTAGTCTAAACTTAGTGATGTGTCAATATCCTAGTTGTATCCTTAGTAGAAATATTACCCTAATTATCATCCTAACACTAGGAATTCCTATATTCTAGGAGAGGCTATACTCAAGGAACTATTAGGGAAGTACATGAATCAAGCAGGATGCGATTATTTAGATAGAACAGATTGGAAGGAAAGTAAATCATAATCAATTGTGGATGAGATCCTATACTCTAATCCTAGGTGCAGGCTTGCTCGGTACAGTAACGTAACCGAGATAATATACTCTCGACCTGCATGGGCCACCACTAAAAATATGTCATGACCCAGTCCCAAAATACGTAGGACTAGGACACGTAAGCATGCCAGCCGCATGGATATGGCAACTCCAATATATGGAAACCATAACACATACGTACGTTGTATTATGAATATCAAATCCACAAGTGGTATAAATCTATCACAAGTCACAGGGTATAATCTAAATCTCATCCACAGAAAATTAAATATAAATAAATAACCAATAACTATGAAACTAGATCTCAATATAAAGTATCTGAGATGATAGTCAGATGGAAACAAATCCACTTTCAAACTAAAATATAAAAATAAACACAATATAAGTACAACAACTAACAATCACTGAGCCTCGAAGAGAAGACCTTCTCGAAGTATAAGTAACCAGTCCGGATCTGCGCTCCTACGAATACTCATGAACATCTACACCTGGAAAGGGACCAGGTCCTCAGAGGGACGTAACAAGATACATAGAAGTATGCCAATGAAGTACTGAAATAAATATCCAATGGGTCGCCTAACCGTCTAAGTGAATGCAGTTTAAGAACAACTTTTCCAATGTGTGGCTATCTGGCCATAAATGGGATTGGCATAATTCTCTCGAAGAATTAGGGGGCTACAAAGCATGTCGTCTTTTGAACGGCAGAGGCCGCCAGGTAGTATAGGGGTCATCATGACCGCGCATCTCCGACGGAGCGTACGGGTTACATAAAAGAAAAGTGCAAAGGAGCCCACACGTCTTACTTGTTATTCTCCCCACCCCATGCTCTAAGCATGTCATATCCATGACACGATAATACCTCTAATAACTGCCAAGTCTACTAGCATGCAAGGTTTCTAACAGCAGTTATCCCTAATGCACGGCCCATACGTACAGGAGGCCAACCCAGTACGCGAGTCCATGTCCTACATGAGACTCACACTCGTGTAAGAACATCTGTGTCACAGCCAATGAAACCTAATGATGCTTCATGATAATAGGGTGGTCTTATAAACTAGGTCAATGCATATACATAATAAAAACAGATCACGACGACACCATCGTTGTACCCAAGTTTCCTTGGACGCGTAGTTTATATAGCAATTTAAAATATATGAACTAAATGATAGAAATAAATATACATGCAACATATGGAATATGAATAACAGTACAATGGTAAGGTATACTTGCCTGGCAAGAAGGCTACGTAGTACCAATAATCTGCTCCAGAAGTCACGCAGAACAATCCAATAGTCCTATATACATATAATATAACATAATACAACATCAACCATTATACTTGCACATACACAACCATAATACACTGGACTCAGAGGGTATGCTAGGGGTAACACTGGTCAACTAACAAGGTCAATTGTGCGTCTAATGACGCGGATGTCGCATCTGTAATTGCTGTACAAAATCAGACAGTCAAAATAATACTTGTCTAGACAGTACGTCGGTGTACACAAGGCAGACAATTCCCTAATATTCAGGTCACAAAGTTAAGGTAAATATGCGGGCAACATCCACGGTATCCTAGGGTCGTACAATACATACATAGTCATAACTATTACTAGCATTTAATTACCTACTTATATATATATCCATATATTTATATAACAATATAACCAATAATTTATAAACATACCCATTTGAATACATATACTAAATATATATATATATACCAAGCTGAATAATATACGCATATGCGTACGTATACGTATACGAGTTTGGGTTCTCTGACACGGTATGGTATAATCTAACTGCCATAAAGCAATACTAATGTCCTAATAGCATACACACAAGCACACATAAAAAGGAGAAGAGGAACATGTTCAAACTCGGGGTTAGCGTACACATGCACGAGAATCGGGGGTGACTGCTGCAGGTTGTCTTCGACGAGGGTGACGAGTACACGATAACGATGATGATGACGATGTTGATGATGATGACGAGGGTAATGATGATGGTAATGATTATGGTGATCAGGTGATAGTGAGGTGATGATGGTGAGATGATAAGGTAATGATAATGAGGTTGCTAAGTGTGATGGTTAAGGGTGATAATGACTATGGTGATTAGGTGATGAGGATGATAGGGATGATGTAGATGGTGACTGGGATGATGGTGATGATGTGGATGGTGACTGGGATGATGGTGATAATATGGATGGTGGTGATTAGATGATGATGATGTTAATGGGGATGATGATGATAATGGTAATGGTAATGATGGTGATAATAAATGGTGATGATGGGGATGAGTGTGATGATGATGATAATATCTCGCTGGATTTCGGCCAGGAAGTCAATAAGGGGAAGAAAAAGGACAAGGAGGTGGAATAGGAGGCTGACAGGGAAGAGGAGAAGGAGCTTAGGGTGGCCATGGTCGAGGGTGGTGATGGAGGACTGGTCGGAGAGAACTCGGTCGAGGTGATGGGGAGAGGAGAAAGAAGAAGAGGGTGGTGCTGCTGGTGTTCGTTAATGGCGTCGAGGAGATCCGATGGTGATGGCCAGGTCAGGCGGAGTTTCCACGGTGGCTCAGGCGGTCGGGGGTTGGCTCCGGTGAGGCTCTGGTCCAGGTCGGAAGGAAGAAGATGAAGAATGAGAAGGATATGAAGGTAATGGCGGCTCAGCAGCGGGCCATGGCTGCTGTATCGACTCCGGCGAGGAGGAGGAGGACGGTGGTCGTGATGTGGTCGGCTCGGGGAGGTCCGACGGATGGAGATGGCCGGGGAAGGTGATGAACAGTAGGGAGATGGGTTAATTCGGCTAGGGATGGGTTTGGGTTTTGGTGAAAAAAGGAAAAATAAAGAAAGGAAAGGAAAAGTTATGTATATTTATACATGTAAAATTTGGGGTTTTGTTGACCTAGAAAAATTTGGGCTTGGTCAACTCTTGGGATTGGGCCTTGGCCTCACAAGGAGATGTTTGGAGGGCTATAATTTACATTATTTAAAATGCAAGAAAAGGGTTAAACGAGGGGCGATGTTGCGCGTTGCACATTCCAAAAATTCGTGGAGAAAATTCATATAACCAAATAATGAAGGAAAAAGGGTTTCTTCATCTATTATCCAATGGTATGGACACCTCAATGCACTTTTGCATAAATGTGCCCAACAATTAGAAAATTGCACAAAGACGAAAATTAGATTAAATTGATTAAAATTAATGTGCAAGGTGTTCTTGAATTAATTAGAAGTACATAGGGATAAAATTTGGTGGGACACAAGTATCATGGACATAGGGGACTTAGGATAGAATATTATCATAAATTTGGTTGCACGAAACGGGTCAAGATTGTGTCTCCAATTTCGATTGGAACGCACAAGGATACAAAGTCAAATTTATTTAGAATTAAATATAAATATCCGCGACGAATATTGTGCGACTAAAATATAGCACAAGAGAGCATAATTATAAGTTACACAAAGGTCAGAATAGATGACTGGCACGTCTAGGACAAGGATGTAAAATTTATAGGAAGGCAATGGCTAGTGTAGCGCTCCAATTATCGAAGCAACGGTAAGGTGCACTAAGTGATTTAATTGTATAATTAAATAAAATACCGTGTTCTATTTCTAATTGGATTCAAACTAGCCCTAGTTTCACTATCTAAGCCAAGTAGGTCTAATTTTGGGTGTGGGGGTTTGTCGAAAGCACTCCTGCATAATTTTTGCTGAGAGAGCACTCATGTATAGTTTTTCTGCTCTGAAGGATAAATGTATGCGTACTTTTCTTTGTTGATCTCCTCAATCAAAGTATGGAGATCTTATAATTAAATTAGTGTGATCTTCTCGATTCTCACGATAATCATCAACCGTCAAGCATATTTTTCTATGACAAATTATTGTATAAGAAGGTAAAATGTGCGCACTTCCTCATTTACTAAGGAAGAAATGTACGCACCTCTTTTTTGATAGCTTCCAAGTAGCTCTTTTTCGATTGTTGTATCCAATTTGCGAAGTATCAGGCACATCTTTTGATGGAATTTTGTCATCATTTGGGGAGCTATTGTACGTGGGCTTCTTTTGATGAAATGGTACGTATCTGGGATTTGGCAAGGTAACATGAAGAAAAGTGTGCCTCCTTCGTTTGATCCTTTTGGCGAGTTTTTGTACGCATATTTTCTATTCTTCTACAACCCCCTTTCAAAGGTTTTGAGTTTTTACATAAATTTGAAATACTTTGAACCTAGAATCATAGAAAGCAGTTCTGATTTTGTGTGCATGAACTTGAACCAAATCTGAACAACTTGCTGACATGGATGCATATTATACGCGTCGTCAAGGATCGTGATTTTTGAAGCGCCTACCAGTGTGATTTTGGCATGATCTTTCTATACCGATTCTGAAGTGTTGCTTTGGCAGCGGAAGGGGTTTACTTGTGCCAATAATTAGGCTGGTTTGGGAAAGAGAATACTCTTTACAAACTTGTGAAAACCCTTCGTGTCCTCAAAAATCCTAACTCTTCATCTTCAACCTCGGGTTTTCTGTTATGGCTTCCAAAGCTCTCAAGCGTCCAGAAAGGAGAAGAAAGGCAAAGGACCTACCCAATCATCTCGTGCCGTGGCAGATTAACCCACTAAGGAGCATCTCAACATGCCTCGAGCAAGAATTATGTACCACGAGATGCTCACCCAACCGTGAGGGGTATGAAAGATCACAACCTTCTTTTGTCGATTTACATTTACATTTTCTTTTTTTTCTCCCTTCTGTATTCTTTCTTCTCTTTTTTTATCATGTATACTGTAATTTTTGAGATAGAAGAGGAATAAGAGAGAAGAGAAGTGAGAGGGAGGAGACGAGAGTACAAAGACACATGCACAAAAATCTATTTTTCTCATTCGGAAAATTTCTACCCTGCGCACATTTTATGTTTCAATAAATTTAAAACTCGCGCACAATCCATTCTCCTCGATCGAAGAGGGCTTCCCTATACGCACTTTCGAGAATATCTGAAAACCCAAAATGTGCGTATGGCCCCGACTTCTCGCTCATGGCGAACTTTTATGTGTACACTTTCCTTGCTTGGAGAGAGCTTTACTGTGCGCACATTTTGAGAATTTTTAAAAACTTAAAATGTGTGCATAAGCATGTCTTCTAGCTCAGAGAGGACTTTTTGTGCACACTTTCTCGCTCAGAGAGAGCTTTACTGTGTGCACATTTTTAGGGACGTACACACTTTTTATGAGTCTAAATAACTAAAAAATTATGCATAGACAAGAAAAAGGCTTTGTCGATCATGCACACATGCATATGCGCACACATATACATACTTTGGGACTTTTACCTCCATGTAACTCAATAAGTTTTGTGAAATTTTGGCAGTTGCGTTGTCAATGAACCTAATTATTGATGTTCTGGGGTCCACAACAGGCATGTTGTACACCAATTATTTGGGCGACTTATCACACGCGGGGTTCCCTCGGTCTAACATAGACCTGCCAAAGGACAGACAACTATTGATAGCCTACTAGGGTGAGAGAATATTGTAGTCTATGATAAACAATGCTCCTTTTACGATACTGGATGACGAATAGTTTCCAAAACTGGCTTTCCTGTTTGGAGATGCCATCCATATAACATCACAAACAAAGCCTAAGAAAGAGGCATAAATCTTTAAGGTTGCTGAGAGGGAGATGTTCCTCCCGAAGATGGCACGTGATTACCCTTTATCCAATTTTTTACTATGCAACTACCTAAAGAAAGATGAAATGGGACTTGACGCCTTACATCTATGGGGCCAAAGTTGGGAAGATCTGTCATAAACGTGGTGAGAATGAGCGAAGCATTTTCTACAGCACTCTAGATGGACCTTCTTGTCCTATCCATGGACTATACCCTAGATCAGTTCCCAATGAAGGTTCTTCGCTTATTAATCCCTGGTTGGTACCAACTTTCTTAAACCTTTTTGTTAGAGAAGATGGAATATATCCCCTAGGGAATTGTAAGACTATCTGGTGGATTAGCAACACCAAAGTCAGATGGACTTGCCTTGATCTCTGGATATTGGACAAGTACCAGAGGATCCTTGAGAAAGCAGGACTTTATGAAGCCCTTAAAGCAACTTATTACGACATCAGACCGAATCCCAACATGTTTCTTACTCTAGAAGAGCGATACAATAAACGTACTGGGACCTTTTTTTACTCCATATGGTAAACTAAGTTTTGTGCTGCATGAAATGCACGTGATATCAAAACTATCGATAGGAGAACTGCCATGTGAGAAATACGTCCCTACTAACATAGAACTCCAGGACTGGGCTAAGAAAGAACCCTGCCTCATTGAAGTTTACCAGGAGTTGATGTGTTATTATCTTATCTGCAATCGCATCTATAAGACAGACTCATGCATAGTTTATATCAACAAGTGGACAAACTATCTCTTTGAAAATTGAACGAAGAAAGAGATCACCCAGATTTTGCCCCTTTAGCCAATGGACTCGAGCAATCTGGCACGCATGCTTTTAATTTCTTATGACATGTTCAATACGCTATTTCTCCTTAGACTTTGCTAGCTGGTTACCTATCTCTATGGCTCCGTCGGTGGGTAGTACCTGCAGGTTCTGGTTCAGTAGATCGTTTATATCGCAATATATTATTTCCAACAGTCCGATTGGTTTTCGATCACCAGCTAGCTCTTCTACCTGCTATGATATATAGGCTAAACGTCGGCCTTTATGAATTCAATGTGTTTTTGGAGAAGGCTCCTGTAGGTCAAATTAAAATTTTGAGGACTGAGATGCCTTTACATATATTTGATGCGATGGCTACTATTGCATTACCCCACTTTGATGGACCTTGGCTTACAAAGTTCTGATACCGTATGGAGTACGTATCTCTACAGATACAGAGAGTCAAAATGGAATAAAAATACTCTCTACAAGGCTAGGAGAGCTCTGAATCTAGGGATAGGTTACTAGTTTTATTGTATCTCCCCAAATATTTCGTTAGAGAACCACGGTGGTAGTTTTGTTGACGAAGGTAGCGATAAGTTAGACTTTCCAGCTGGGGTCTTCCATTGTTACTTAATATTCGTCCTTCCTACTTGATTAATAGAAGTGATACTGACTGCTTCATTGGGCCCTATCTACCCAGCCATTTTTCTAGGCAATTTGGTTATGATCAGCTATAAGTGGAGAATGCCAGCACATGTTTAGGGTCCATCGGTGGACTAATCGACGGAGCCCGTGGATGGATATACTTTAGTATAGGATGTACTGGGGTTATATTAACCTTGTCCTCCAAGAATACTCCGATATGCACCCTCCATTCATATGCCAACTTATATTTCTTGATCAACAAGTTTTATCAAGATTTGTCATGACCTGCACCCAAAATTTGGGCATTAGTCATGGGTACACCCAGCCGACGTCGCAGAGTCGGCGGTAGAATGCTGTGCTATAAGCCACAAATATAATTTATATCTCATGCAGAAATATCACACTCCTCTAGGGTAAACAATAACTAATAATCATGAAATACTCAATCACAGCTCTAAGATAGTGTCACGACCAACACCTGGTGTAAGGATGCAAGTCGGGAACAACGCCCAGCCTACGCCGTAGAATCGGCGGTAGAACATTGTTTGGGTAATCTATCTAACAATATAATAAGACACCAACAATATCAATATACTCAATTACATATATAAGATGGAGAATAGCACAAATATGATAAAGAATAGAATAGTCACAATATAACTCATGAGTCAAAATAATAACATCAATGAGTCTGAAGAAATACTAAACAATAAGCTGGAGACAAATCCAGTACAAAAGAATGACTAAGAAGCTACAAGTCCCGGGTCATCTGTCTCAGTCGAGATGAGTCTCTCCTAAGCCAGGGTCTCTAACTCTAATCACACAACATCCTGAGGCCCGTAATGAGTAGGGTACCACTCCTCAATGTCATCTAGAAAAAATATATCCAGTCAGAAAAGGAGCAGAGTACATCTCTAACAGCAATTCTAATCAATGATATAAACTATATAATAGTAAATAGATACAAATATTCAAGATGTAACAATAGATATAAGAGATATACAATAAAAAAAATACTGGAAATAAATACAAGAATGAACAATATGGCAATGAACAAGAATACTAATGACTAAGTGAATGTGTACCAGCTTTAACATGTGATTAGCTTAGGAACTTGATACAAGATATATGGCCTGACTAATCATACGTGTGGTCTATGATTAACACTATTCGATAAACAAGACTTGATACAAGGAGGGTATGATCACATATCTACACTATATACTCTCCAACCCCGACTGATATAGTGGATCCAACCTTGGTACGCTATGGCACGAGATTCTCTAAGAAGATAGCTAGTCTCCCCGAGAATCAGTGTCTGTACATGTACAAGAAATAAGGAAACAAGACTTGCACAAGATACACCATAATACCAAGGAATAACATATCATGACGAGATTCGGATATACCAATCCGTGTAACCATCGTGTCAAGAAATCAAGGATATCTACACTAGATACAATGAACATAGAGGATATCATAAATAAAAAATTATCAGAGAATATACTCACCTGAAGTCTAGTGAATAGTATCATAGATGTCTGGTACGGTACCTCAAAGACCTAGATATAGAATATAACATCAATACAGGGTTTCAGAATGAAAAAAAGTTAAACTAGTCAACAACTAGGTCAAAAAGACATTTCTAAGTCAAAATAGTCAAACTAGGTCAATTCTAAGTCAAACCGGTCAAACTTGGTCAAATAACCTATTTCTAGGCTGCATGAGTCTATCTCTATGATATTGGGTCCATATACTATGAATCTAGGCCAAACAAGCTAAACTAGGATACTAAGATACCGTATCTCAGGATACGCAAACAAAAGATACGAAATAGTCATGTATACATATCCAAACAATATTAAATATACTAATCCTAATTATAAAAGCTAAGTGGATACCTTGGCTTTGAACCAACTATGTATCGTACCACTAAACACCCATCTTGATACCCAACTCAAATACCTTGAGTATCCTTAATAACCTGGCATTTACCTTGGTATCTCAAGGTAATACAAAACCTCACTCATAGCTCACTACCCAACATTAACTATAAGCTAACAACCAACTACTAAAAGATATAATATACTAATGCATAGATACCAACTATGAAATATATATTTACCAATACCATACATATACCTATATAGGTATATCTATACATGCATACATATATAACTTAGAGATACACAAGATATATATATATATATATATATATATATATATATATATATATATATATATATATATATATATATACAAATACTTACATATAAATAACTTAATTAACTAGACAACTAGCTAAACTATATGTATACCTATCTATTTATAACTACCAACTACTAACAACTAACTAACTATCAAACTAACTACTAACCAAACTGTTAAACCATACCTTACCTTGTTGTTGTTGCTACTGAATCTGCTGCTACTGCTCTTTCTTTTACTGCTGTTGTTGCCCCTTTCTTTTACTGCTGCTGCTGCTCTTTCTTTTACTGCTGCTGTTAGCACTATCTAGTTCTGAATGCACACTGCCCGAGTCTAGCCCCCTCATCACACCCACACCTACAAGCACACCTATATTTGTCTCTATCCATACACTATCTAAACACATAGATATATAACCACAGTCACTAGTAGCTATAATATATATCTATATACACTCTCAATATATATATATATATATATATATATAGATTCATAACATTTAAATGTATATATAGGCACAAACTCATTCTCCCACATATCATATATATATATATATATATAATACCCCTCTCAACTACACATATATGTATATATATACAACCACATATACATAAGTACATATATACGTATGCGAACATAACACATATATACTACTAGGTTTCATACATACATATATATATACACATATACGTATATATTCTATTACATATATACATATATATATATATATATATATATATATATATATATATATATATATATATATATATATATATATATATATATATATAACATATGCATATAGATACTAATACACTAGTACATATAACTACATAACAATATATATATATATATATATATATATATATATATATGAAAACATCTATTACAATAGCTAAGAACAATAGAAATTGAATCTAGAATGCAACACAACAAACACGTGGAGTGCATCACACCCGTATCACACTAGATCTGTGATACGTTTGCGACACGAGTCCACCACACAACCAAACGTACCCCGAAGGACACAAGCAAGTCTAAATTACTATATATGAACAATACGAAGAGTCAAACACACATCTACATGTCTGTGTCAAAATATGACATGCACAAAGCCCCATGTTGGAGGGAAAACCCCCAAATTAACACATATTATCAAATTATTGGAATACGACCTACATGTATCCAATTGTGGACACGACACTAGCCACAAACAACCAAACATATGTCAAATTGATCTATAAGATCAATTGACAAACACAACAAGTATCAATCTTAAAATTCCTCCAAAATTGACACAAAAAGTACCATAACTTTCTCTATAGTCCTCCTATGAACTCAATTCCAATTTATATGGATAGCCTATATATATGGGTTGGTTTCTCATGGTTAAATATTAGATTTAGAACCTAATTAAAGAGGAAAAACTGAATTGTACCTATTGGGAGATGAATTCCTAATGCAACCTCCAAATTTGATAAAATTAGCCTTCAACTTGTAGATCCTTGCTCCTCTTTGTAGATCCTTGCTTCCTCCTTCTAGATCCTTGCTCTACTAGTCTCTAATGGTGATTTGAAAAAAAAAATGGGATAAAATTTGGTAGAAAATTGATGTGGGAATGAAGAAATTTGGTTGAGAAAAATTCTAGATCAAGATTTGAAATGAAAAGAGGAGAGAGAAACTCCCCCCCTCTTTATATAGGCCGGCCACTTGACCCCTTCCCCAAGTCACTATGTAATATCCATTATACCCCTTGGGGCCTCTCATGAAGAAATAATTAAGGAGGGAAGGTTCTAGTCTAATAGTTTTAATTAAATTAATCATCCTCCTAATGAATGGGCTTCTAATTGGGCTCAATTCTAACTAATTAATATTGTTGGTCCATGAGTCTAAACTAAAATAGTTAGGTCCACTAACATAAGTCCAAAATAATAATATAACATCTAACAATAATTAAATAATATAATAAATAATTATACAATATGCACAATATTTAATTAATTATAAAATTACCAAAATACTCTTTCCTAGAAAATGTGGTAGTGACAAGTCTATCCTCGTTAAAATAATTTTGTCCTTGAAATTCAAAGATGAAAACTACCCGCAGAAAACAACAGAACGGAACAAAAGAACAGAACATAACTAGGAAAGAACATACATCAAGGCACAAACAAATATGGATAACGCTCTCGTATTTCATCCTCTCTCTCCCAGGTAGACTCCCCCGGAGAGTGATGCCTCCAGGCGACGCGTACCAAAGGAATAGTCTGGTTCCTCAGCACCTTCTCTCTCCGATCCTGAATCTCAACTGCCTGCTCTGGATAGATAAGAGTAGGGCCCACCTCTATCTTCGAGTGATCCAACACGTGACTGGGATCTGCCATATACCATCTCAACTGTGACACATGAAATACGTTGTGCACTCCCTCCAGTGTATGTGGCAAGTCTAGTCTGTAAGCGACTGCACCGACCCTCTCTAGAATAGTGAAAGGTTCGATGGATCGCGGACTAAGCTTCCCGCCTCCACCGAAATAAATCGTGCCTAGTATCAAAAAAAAATCCTCAGAAATACCAAACTACCCAACTAGAACAAAATACCACCTTAAGAACTTAATCTATAACAAATAACCAATAACAAGCACAAAACAAAAATCTAAAACTAAACCTCAAACTCCAAAGGTCTCTGGTGGCAATCAGCCCAATGCTGCTGTCTGTCCTGCGCCTCTCGAAGTCTGTCTTTGATCATCTAAACCTTCTTCGCTGTATCCACAACCATCTCTGGCCCTATTAAAAATCTCTCTCCAATATCGTCCCATGACAAGGGAGTACGATATCTTCGACCGTACAGAGACTCAAATGGTGACATCTCTATACTAGCCTGGAAGCTGTTATTATAAGCAAACTCTAACAAATGGAGATGGTCCTCCCAAGAACCCCCGAAATCTAGTACACAAGTGCGCAGCATATCCTCAAGAGTATGAATAGTCCTCTCTGACTGCCCATCTGTCTGGGGATGATATGCAGTACTGAACCTGAGCTGGGTGCCCAAACTCGCCTGCAAAGTCCTCCAGATATGAGAAATAAAATGACTATCCCGATCCGGGACTATGCTAACGGGAACTTCATGTATCCTGATGATCTGCCTCACATACATCTCTGCCAGCTTCTCCATAGACAAACCCACCTTTAAAGGCAAAAAGTGGGCCGACTTGGTCAACCTATCAATGATGACCCAAATCGCGTCTTTTCCTCCGGGAGATCGTGGAAGTCCGGACACAAAATCCATAGTAATGTGCTCCCACTTCTACTCTGAAATGGGTAATGGCTGATATAAATCTCCTGGCCTCTGTCTCTCGGCTTTCACCTGTTGGCACACTAACCATCTGGATACAAACTGTGCCACTTCCCTCTTCATGCCATACCACCACACACTCTCTTGCATATCCTGATACATATTGTTGGCACCTGGATGTATGAAATACTGATAGCGATGCGCTTCCTACAATACCTCGCCACACAGCTCCCCACTAGGCATGCGCAATCTAACACCATACCACAAAGATCCATCCTCAGCAATGGTAAAATCATCCTCCAATCTTGCTCTCACCTGAGCTCGGATGCTCCTCAGAGATACATCCTCATACTGGGCTGCCTTGATCTTGTCCATCAACTCCGAGTGTATCTGTAATCCCCACATCTGTATTGCCAACCCAGGAACTATCACCTTAATTCCCAAGCTCTCCAAGTCCTCCAACAAATATCGATATCGCATCAAGAACATAGCTACCAGATCGGCGGGGAAGACTGAAATATGCGTTTCTGTGAGGTGACGCGACGCTCGGCCGGCCGGAGGCTAGGGTTTCTGTTGCTGGAGATCGTCGGGGAAGCTCGGCGAAGCTGGAGTCGGCCGGAGGAGCTTGTCGTAGCAGTGCTGGTGGCGGCTGGGGCTGCTACTAGTCGTAGGCGGCGGAGTCCGGTGGAGTCGGAGGCGGTGGAGCTCGGGTGGCCAGCTGCGGGGTCGTCGAGGTTCGGGGCGGAGAGGGATGGCCAACTGCGGGGTCGTCGAGGATAGATGGTGGTGGTGGTGTTGGTGGTAGAGCGAAGGGGAGGCTGGGGTACTGTGGCGGTAGTGGGGATAATGGTGGTGGTAGGGATTGCCGGGTTTATATAGGAGGAGAGGGAGGGCGAAGGGCGGCCGATGAGGTTAGGGGAGGCGAAGGGGAAGAGGCGGCGTCCGGAGGCGGTGAAACGCCTAGCGGAGGAGGCGGAGAGGCGCCGATAGCTGGTCGGGGAGGCGAAGAGTCGAGGAAGAATTAGGTTTAGGGTTTCACTGTAGCAGCGGGTTATCGGGTCGAGTTTCGGATTTAGGATCCGGATCCGACCCGATCAGATAGGGTATGGGTCGGGTTCGGTTTAGCGGGTTCCGGGTTGGGTTCAGACCCGACCCGACCTGCTAGGGTTTAGGCCCGGTTCAGGATTTTTGGCCGGTCTGGGTTGGTTCGGTTCAGAATTAAACCGGGTTTATTTTGGATTTAATAAATAACTTAGTTTTTAGGTCTTTAAAAATGGTTCTGGGATCCAATAAATTCCAGGAAAATTACTCTATGTCTAATATTTTATTTTACACCCAAAAATATTATTTTCATAATATTTTAATATTTAATAAAATCATTTAAAATTATTTATAACCAGAATACCTTAATTTTATTTAGTTAAAAATTTCCAAAAAATTCTGAAAATTTGTTTTTAAAATTCTGAAAAATCTGGGGGTTTACAAGTATGTATGCACCATTGGAGTACACTGACTCCACCATAAAATGACCTTCCCATTTAGCTTGGAATTTTCTTTTACTTTTGTGCGTCATAATAATCGATCTTCTGACTAATAAGATGAGCTCACAAACTTGAAGTATCATTTCTTTTACTTTATTGTTGAAGGATTTGGAGATACGTTCTTAATATAGCTTAATGTCTTATTGAGCCTGGAAATGTTTCTTATCCAATACTTCTAATTCTTACAATCATAGGCGATCATTATTCTCGACTGTCAAATCATTGGACAAAGCTATCCCGAGAGAAGGGATTTGGATCTTGAAAGGAAGGACAACTTCACACCTGTAAACCAGAGAGTATGGCGTGCCAGTCGGGGTTCGTATCGTTGTCCTATAGGCCCATAAATATTCGTCAAGCTTCTCATTCCAATCATATTTTTTAGATAAAATAGATTTCTTAAGTAGCTTGATTATAGTCTTATTGAAGGCTTCTGCTAAACTATTGGCCGCAGGTTGTACGTCGTAGACGCCAAGTTCGGGATCCGATTTTCATCGCATAATCGGTAGCTCATATATATATATATATTTCTTATCTATATATGTATAACTTACTAACCCCCAATATATATATATATATATATATATATATATATATATATATATATATATATATATATATATATATATATATATATATAACTAACTAGTAATCAATAGGTATATATATATAACTAAGTAGATAACAATATAACTAACTAACTAAACTATCAATAAAACTAACTAGCCCCCTTACCTTGTTGCTGCCCTAGCTCTTGTTGTTGATATTGCCTTTTCTACTGCAGTTGTTGCTGCTCTAGTTGCTGCTTGCTGTGGTTACAGGTGCAGCTGCTGCTCTTGCTGCTGCCAATGATGCAGTGGCTACTGTAGTTGCTATCTTTGCTGCCTTTGCTGCTGCTCTTGCTGAATAAGCTGCTGTTCTTACTGTTGCTGTATTTGCTGCTGAAGCCTCTTGCTCTTGCTGTAGTTGCTGCTGAAGCCTCTTGCTGTTGCTGCAGTTGCACACTACTACCCGACCCCCCTCTCGCTTCACATACTATACCTTAAACTTACTCACTAACTCATACACTTAGATATAAATATATACCTATACATATATGTATCAGTAACCAATAAATACACACACACACACGCGCACACACACACACACACACACATACACATACACACACACACACACACACACACACACACACACACACACACACACACACACACACACACATATATATGTTGTCTAATAAAATAAACGAAAGATATAGAAATGAGGCTTTATACGAAAACCCGCTCTTTATGTTTACAAATAAGCAGTACAATACGAGGATGTCGAGTACAATTTTTTAATCTGGGTAAATATTGCTATAGGATTCTGATCTGCAGTCGATCACTTTGTCCCTTGGACCACACGATGATAAAGAAGTGTCGTAGAAGACAGAAAGCAGCTTCGCAGGTTGCTAAAGAGAGTGGATGCTCGATGCCAAAGTCGTCGATCACTACCCTTTGCCTGAGCTCTGGATTCTTCTCTCTTGAAATCTGCGACCAAATCTCGACCTTTCAATCTTCATTTTTTCGACCTTGGATCTGATATTGGATTTTTTGACCAATTTTTGACCTCTCTTCTGATACTCTATTTTTCGACCTTGGATCTGATACTGGATTTCTTGACCAATTTTTGACCCTTTTCCCTCTGTCAATAGAGGTCTCTATTTATAGAGTTTTAGTGATAGTGACCACTCAGTCGGTGTAGAAACCGAGTAGTGGAAAGTACAACACCCTTTTACACGACGGTTATAATAACCATTACACGCGTATAGATGACCTTTTGAATGAGCGTGTGACGCGTGTCCAACTAAGGGACAACGCGTATAACTGCTGCGAAGATCACGGCGTAGAAGCCACGTAGGTAGTTATCCTTTGTGTAGAAGAGGTTGGCATAGAAGCCAATAACTGTCACCATGGCGTAGAAGCCAAGTAGACATAAAAGCCGAGTAGGCGTAGAAGCCGAGTAGGCGTAGAAGCCGAGTGGGCGTAGAAGCCGAGATGATGTGGACGTTTTAGACAGAATTATGGCTCTTGGAGATATAATTAAATCTCTTGCATTAAATGCAGAGATCTACCCCCCATCCCGCGTATTAAATGTAGAGGCTTGTCTTTAAGATTTGCCATCATTCTGCGTATTAAATGCAGATACGTACCTTAAATCCTGTACGAAGAGTAACTGTTGACATGGCAGTCTGTTTGTCTTTTGCTGAGCGTAAGAAGCTCACGTCTTCCTGTGTAAAACTAGGCAGCGTATCCCCTTGTATGCGTAAAAGCAGTTTACGCAAAGGGGATGTCACTAAACGACGGTTCGGTGACATTTAATCAAATCTCCTGCATTAAATGCAGAGATCCGCCATTACCCTGCCCATTAAATACAGAGGCATATTTTTAAGGTATGCCACCCTTTCTGCGCATTAAATGCAGAGACGTGCCTCGAGCTCTGTCATCACTTTGCGCATTAAATGCAGAGACGTGCCTCGAGCCCTATACGAAGAGCAGCTTTTGACGTGGCAGGCTGTTTGTCTTCTGTGGAGCGTAAACAGCTCACATCTGCCTGTGTAGAACTAGGCAATGTATTCCTTTGTATGCGTAAAAGTGGTTTACACAAAGGGAAATGGCAGTAAATGACAGCCTAGGTTGCGGTGCCGCACCATCATTATAGCCGTCGCCTGGGTAGTCGTGCAGTACTCTTTGTCAGGATTCCAGATGTCAGGTTCCTTGCATGATCTGATAGTTCATTTCAAAGAATATGAAGCGTCCTTCGTACACTTCAATGCTACATTGAAAGCGGATGAGTTTTACGCCATAAAGGCGATGTAGCACCCTTTTTACGTAGAAGCAGCTTGGACATACTGCATTATACGGATGGTCCTTGAGCTTATATTTTACGCTGTGCTCAGCGAAAAAGCTCTGTTGCACGTTGATGGCTCTGAGGTCATCTGTTTATGCTGTCTTACATCAACATGCTGCGTATAGCTATCCAGCATTTTTTTTCATGCTTCTACAAGACCCCCTTCAAAGCTTTTAAATTCTTCGTAATTTAAAACACTTTGAATGGAGCATGAAGCGTTCCTCGTGATTTGAAACTCTTTGAATGGAGCCTGAAACGGTCAAGTCTGGCACGTTCTTTCAAGGCTGACTTTATGGCGGAGTTATTGGGGATCGGTGTGATCTCTTTCGCCTATAAAAAGGCTGAGGAGTTAACCTATTCTTCCCATATTTCCTTCACCACATAGAGATGATCGCCAGAGTTTGTCGGGTCGATTTGAGGAAGAAGAAGACCATGTTCTTCCAGCATGTAAGGAGCCGAAAAAGACGACATCTTCGAGCAAATATCCTCTGCAACGATGGATCATAGAAGGATATCATAGCCTCCTTTGCTCGGGATAATCAGCAACTTTGTATGGCGGTTCTTCCGGAGAGAGGAAGGGTCGTATTTGACCACACAGCTTGCAAGTTGTATCTTCTCCTGATACCTTCGTGGACGAGAGCAGACAAATTAGCTCTGTCCAGGATTGAGTTGGGTCAAATATCTCAACTCAATCTGTCATAGCGCTGGATACAGGAAAGCAGATTTACCCTGCTTTCCTGTATTGGAGGATGGGTCTAGGCCCATTTTTGTATCCTCCTGCCGTTGATCATTTCATGTCAGTTAGTTTGCGGGAACCGACTGACTGCTGGAGAAGATGGATAAAGAATTTCGCCCATGCGAGAACCTGCCAGAACAGATTCTGGGCATGATCTTCAGACGACGATGAGGAAGTCCTTTGTAGACGGGATTTCCCTTATATGTAATCATGAAATAAAGAAAAACCCTTGTAGACTGGATTTTCCTCATATGTAATCATGTTTTAATAAAATCGTCTTTCTTCCGTGCATATGATCATCTTGCCATATACTTTGCTGTGAAGTCTGAATATGTATAGTTTCAACACGTCTGGTAACTTTACGCTGACTCTGTTAGAAAGAGTGCTAGGTTCTGTCCTGTCTTTTATGCATAACTTAGGGTGCATAGAAAGCCGCTTGGCATTCGAGTATCCGAACTGTCCTGCTGTTAGGAATAAGGAACCACGTAGAATTCTGAACTGTTACTTCTGATAAACAGAATTCTTGTTCAGACTTCATCTTCAAGAATGATTTCTCAAAAATCTCTTGGAACAGGGCAAGAAATGGCTGTCAAAAACTGAGTTGCCATCTTGATTTGTAGATAAAATATTCAGACTGGAGTCTGGATGAACTTCCAATCGACCCATGGAGAAGAGTAATTTTTAATGTTGAACTCTGTATGCTTCGGGCACTTGGGATATTTTAAGGTCAAGATGGAGTATCTTCTGTGTGAACTCTTGCAATTGACCACCTTGAGAATCGTTCAGATGTACGCGCACTCTGGCCTGTGTATCTTTTAGATGTGCGGAAAGTCATAGCATAAAATCATAAGTTCGTAGCCTCTCGAGCATAAAATCTGCTGAGCATGAGAGCATCCGGGCGTAAAACTGTAGATTTGTAGCTTCTGAAAAGGAAATCTTCCGAGCGTGAAACTGTGGATCTGTTGCCTCTGAGCGTAAAAGCCACCGAGCGTGAAATCATAGATTTATAGCTGCTGAGCGTGAAGTCGTAGGTTTGTAGCCTCTCGAGCATAAAAGCTACCGAGCATAAAAGTATCCGAGCGTAAAACCATAGACTTATAGCCTGTGAGCGTAAAATCGTAGATCTGTAGCTATCGAGCGTAGAAAGCTCCTTAGCGTAAAAACCACGAATCTGCTTTGCACGAAAACTTTTCGATTCGCTGAATGTCCGCCTTCTCTGAGTAATACGCTAACGTAGTACCCAATCATAACCGAATATTAATTATGAGATTTGGTTTGGGATTCGAGGAGTCCATCCGAACTCTATATATATCCCAAGTTTCTGAGAGAAAAACTTTTCATCCGTCTTCTGTGAAAGAAAGCCTTCGACTGTTCGAGCTCTTCTTCGTTTCTTCTCCGAGCCTTCAAAGTTTCCAGTAATGGTCTCGAATCAACTCTCCTCCTCTAAGGGAAAGAAGGTTGATTCTTCTTCTCATTCTTCTGCCCAAGCGAGAGCGTCTTTGGTCGGGCAAGGCGAACTTCATTCTGAGCGAAGTATCCCGCCGACGAGCAGTGCACCCGGCCTTAGAGGTAGAGCTTTTGGGACGAAAAAGAACGACTGAAAATCCTTCGTACACGTTATACGTGAACGCGCTAGGTCATCTTCTGTGCTGATAGCCTCTTCGAGGAAGATGATACACAGAGATGTTTTATCTTTTACGCCCATATTTCTAATGTGTCAGCACAAAAATCTATATTTTCGCAGTCTGGCATAAAAGCTTTGACTGTCGAAAGTTGGCATATACTATATAATTTGAGTGTTACGCAGGAATGGAAATTCTGGCGTAATAACTCAAATTTTGACAGTCTGGCGTAAAACACAGACTGTCAAAAACTTTGCGTATACTGCCAGTCATGAATTTTATGCCTCGGAATGGGATCCCAGCGTAAAAGCTCAAGTTTTTGCAGTCTTGACGTAAAGCACAGACTGTTGATTTTTGGCGTATGCTGCAAGATCTGTAATATCTAGTTATAGGAACTGATGTGGTTTTCTTGCACTCTTGTAGTTAACTTGCATGCGTCTCCGCTAGCCGATGTGATGGGTTCTGCCGCCGGGATGCTGCACTCCAACTATCTAGAGGATTTGTCGCACGTGACATTTCCTATCTCCGGGCTCCAGTATCCCGAAGGAAGGGAAATTTTGATATCGGCTCAGGGTGAGCGAACGCTGCTGAACATGATTAATGGAGAGCCCCTGACGTACATAGACGGGGACCAATACATAAAGTCGACTTTTCTCTTCGGGGACATGATTGACAAGCAGTTCCAGACGAAGCCCAAGAAAGAACTCTGGGTTTTTCCTGCCGGGAGCTTGGTTTTGTATCTGCCCAAGATGCTGAGAGACTATCCCATCTCGGCATTCTTCCATGCTACACATCCCAGAAGGATGTCGTGGACGCTGACTCCCGATCTTCACGGCAGGCCGGGGAAGATATTTCATCTGAAAGGAGCTGACCAGGGGTCATTTGTCAGCCGCCCCTCCGACTCTGTGATGCCGTTCAGGGGACTGTACCCGGGCAGCGTCCCGAGTGAAGATAGTATAGTGATCCAGCCGGTCCAATTACCGACTTTCTGTATTGATTTCATTGGGCACGGGGGAGTATACCCTAAGGTGAACCCTCGGACAAGTGGGTGGATCACCTCTACAAATCTTCGATGGGCTCGCTTAGCTGAATGGGCCCTGAAGCATTTTCAGACCGAGCTGGAGGGCATTGGTCTATATGCAGCTGTGAGTGCCACCAGTGTTGGGTTACCTCTCAACCCCAACCTGTTTCTGGCACTGATGGAGCGATATATCTCGCTCACCGGGACTTTTGCCACTCCACTGGGGGAGTTGGGATTGGCCCTCCACGAGATGGCAGAGATCTTTAGACTGCCGTTGGGGGATACTCCATATGAAAAGTATGTTCCCACGAACCGGGAGCTGGAGGATTCAGACCCTCGGGTAGTGGAAGTATACCAGGAGCTGATATGCCACTACCTCGCTTGCACCGCTTTTTATGGTGAGCCCTCAGATTTGGCTCATATCAATAAATGGACGTTGTTTTAGGGATGTAATATAAACGAGAAAATATTTGATGAATGTGTAAAACGAGGTCTTGTACGAAGACCCACCCTTCTTTTATGTTTACAAACAAGATTGTACAAATTTGATCCTACACGAGGATTTTTAAGTATAATTTATTTAATCTAGGTGAATATTGCTATAGGTGTCTGATCTGCAGTCGATCACTTTAGCCCTTGGACCACACGATATTGAAGAAGTGCCATGGAAGACGGGTAACAGCTTCAAGGGTTGCTGAAGAGGGTAGATGTCCGATGCCAAAGTCGTCAATCCCTTCTCTTTGCCTGAGCTCCGGATTCTCCTCTCTCTCTATATCTCTCTCTCTCTCTCTCTCTCTCGACCGTTGGGTCTGGTACTGGATCTCTTGATCATTTTTTAGACCTAACTTTTTCGACCCTCCAATTTGTCTACCTTGTTCCTCATTGATAGAGGTCTCTATTTATAGAGTTTTAGTGACAGTGACCACTCAATCGGTGTAAAAACCGAGTAGTGGAAAGTACAATACTCTTTTACACAACGGTTAAAATAACCAAAGCCTGCGTATAGATGATCCTTTGAATGAGCGTGTGACGCGGGTCCAACTAAGGGACAAAACGCGTATAATCGCTACGAAGATCACGGCGTAAAAACCACATAGGTAGGTATCCCTCGTGTAGAAGAGGTTGGCATAGAAGCCAATGTCTGTCACCATGGCATAGAAGCCAAATAGTTATCAAACCGGCATAGAAGCCGAATAGGCGTAGAAGCCGAGTGGTCGTAGAGGCCGAGTGGGCGTAGAAGTCGAGTAGGCATAGAAGGCCGAACGGGCATCGAAGTTGAATAGGCGTAGAAGCCGCTGCGTAACGTGCCAGAGTGATGATGTGGACATTTTAGCTAGAATTATGGCTCTTGGAGATAATCAGATCTCTTGCATTAAATGCAGAGATCTGCCCCCATCCCGTGCATTAAATGCAGATGCTTGTCTTCAAGATTTGTCATTATTCCATGCATTAAATGCAGATACGCACCTTGAACCCTGTGCGAAGAGTAACCGCTGTCGTGGCAGTCTGTTCGTCTTCTGTGGAGCATAAGGAGCTCATGTTTGCCTGTGTAAAACTAGGCAGCGTATTCCCTTGTATGCGTAGGAGCAGCTCTCGCAAAGGGGATGTCACTAAACGACGGTTCGGTGACATTTAATCAAATCTCCTGCATTAAATGTGGAGATCTGCCATCATCCTGTGCATTAAATGCAGAGGCGTGTTTTGAAGGTCTGCCACCCTTTTGTGCATCAAACGCAGAGACGTGCCTCAGGCATCTGTCAGTATTCGGCACATTAATTGCAGAGACGTGCCTTGAGAACCTGTGACCGCTCTATGCAAAAAATGCAGAGACGTGCCTCAAATCTCGTACGAGGTACAGCTTTTGACGTGGAAGGCGGTTTGTCTTCCGCGGAGCGTAAGGAGCTCTCATCTGCCTGTGTAAAACTAGGCAGTGTATTCCTCTGTGTACGTAAAAGCGGTTTACGCAAGGGAAATGGCAGTAAATGACAGCCTAGGTTGCAGTGCCTCGCCATCATTATAGCCGTCGCCTGGGTAGTCGAGCAGTATCCCTTTGTCAGAAGTCGAGACGTCAGGTTCATTGCAGGATCTGACAGGTTTATTGCATGCTCTGACTGGTTCACTTCAGAGAATACGAAGCGTCCCTCGTACACTTCAATGCTGCATGAAGAGAGGATGAGTTTTACGCCATAAAAGCGACGTCGATCCCTGTTTTATGCTGAAGCCGCCTGGACATACTGCCTTACGCGGATGGTCTTTGAGCCTGTATTTCTCACTGTGCTTTGGCGGAGATGCTCTGTTTGCACGTTTGAAGGCTTTGAAGTCCTCTGTTTATGCTACTTTGCATCAATATGCTACATAGAGCTTCCAGCGTATTTTTTATGCTTCTACACGACCCCCTTCAAAGCTTTTAAATTTCTCATAATTTGAAACGCTTTGAATGAAGCATGACCCGCTCCTCGTAACTCAAAACGTTTTTGAATGGAGTTTTGAAACGGTCGAGGCTGACTATATGGCAGATTCATTGAGGATTAGTGCTCTCTCTCGCCTATAAAAAGGCTGAGGAGTTCTCCTGTTCTTCCCACACTTCCTTCATCATACAGAGATGATGGCCGGAGTTCGTCGGGTCGACTTGAGGAAGAAGGAGATCATGCTCTTTCAGCATGTAAGGAGCCGAAAAAGATGGCATCTTCGAGCAAATGTCCTCTGTAACGATGGATCATGGAAGGATATCATAGCCTCCTTTGCTCGGGATAATCAGTAACTTTGTATGGTGGTTCTTCGAGAGAGACGAAGAATCGTATTTCACCACGCTGCTTGCAAGTGGCACCTTCTCCCATTACCTCCGTGGCACGGGATATAAGAAAGCAGATTTACTCTGCTTTTCTTCTGTTGGCGGTATGGGTCCATGCCCAGTTCTTTATCCGCCCGCCACTGATCATCTTCTTGGAAGAAGAGGAAGATCTCCACCAATGCGAGAACCTGTCAGAACAGATTCTGGGCGCGATCTTCTGCGGACGATGAGGAACCCCTTTGTCGACGGGATTTCCCTCATATGTAGTCATGAAAATGAAGAGAAAAACCCTTGTAGACTGGATTTCCCTTATTTGTAATCATGACTTTAATTTTAATAAAATCGTCATTCTTCTTCATATGATCATCTTGCCATACTTTGCTGTGAAGTCTGAATATGTGTAGCTTCGACACGTCTGATTCTTTATGCCGACTCTATTTAGAAAGAGTTCTAGGTCCTGTCCTGTATTTTACGCATAACTAGGGATGCGTAGAAAGCCGCTTTAGCATTCGAGTGTTCGAACTATCCTGCTGTTTAGGAGTGAGAAACCGCGTAGAATCCTGAACTGTTACTTCTGATAAACAGAATTTCTTTGTTTAGACATCATCTTCAAGAATGATTTCTCGAAAAAAATCCCTTGGAACAGGGCGAGAAATGGCTGTCAAACTGATTTGCCCTCTTGGTAGATGAAATATTCAGACTGGAGTCTGGATGAACTTTGAATCTACCCGTGAAGAAGAGTAATTTTTTCAATGTTGAACTCTGTATGCTTCGGGTACTTGGGATATCTTGAGGTCAAGAAGGAGTATCTTCTGTGTGAACTCCTGTAATTGACCGCCTTGAGGATCGTTCAGATGTACGCGTATTCTGGCCTGCATATCTTTAAGATGTGCGGGAAGTCATAGAGCGCAAAATCATAAGTTGGCAGCCTCTAAGCATAAACTAAACACCATCGAGCATAAAATCATAGACTTGTGGTTCCTGAGCGTGAAGTCGTAGGTTTGTAGCCTCTCGAGCATAAAAGCTACCGAGCACAAAGGCATCCGGGCGTAAAACCCGACTTGTAGCTGTCGAACGTAAAGTCGTAGATTCGTAGCTATCGAGCATAGAAAGCTCCTTAGCATAGAACTGTAGATTTGTTACTTCTGAAAAGAAAAGTCTTTCGAGCGTGAAGTCGTGGATTCGTCGCCTCCGAGCATAAACTAAGCGCCACCGAGTGTGAGATCATCGATTTGGTATCTGCTGAGCGTGAAGTCGTAGGTCTGTAGCCTCTCGAGCTTAAAAGCTACTGAGCACAAAGGCATCCGGGCGTAAAAACCATAGACTTATAGCTTGCGAGCGTAAAACTGTAGATCTGTAGCTGTCGAGCGTAGAAAGCCCCTTAGCGTAGGAACCATGAACTTGCTTTGTGTGAAAAACTTTTTGAATTCGCTGACTGTCCGCCTTCTCTGAATAATAGGCTGACGTGGGACCCAATCATAACCGAATATTAATTAGGAGATTTGGTTTGGGGTCCGAGGAGTCCATCCAAACTCTATATATATTCCAAGTTTTCTGAGGGGAAAAACTTTTCATCCGTCTTCTGCGAGAGAAAGCTTTCGACTGTTCGAGTTCTTTTCCTTTTCTTCTTTGAATCTTCAAAGTTTCCAGTAATGGCTTCGAAACAAACTTCCTCCGCTAAGGGAAAGAAGGTTGGTTCTTCTTCTCGTTCTTCGGCCCAAGCGAGAGCGTCTCTGGTTGGACAAGGCGAACTTCATTCTGAGCGGAGCATCCCGCCGACGAGTAGTGCACCCGACCTGGAAGGTAGAGCTTTAGGGAAAGAAGAGAATGACTGAAAATCCTTCGCACACGTTGAACGTGACCGCGCTAGGTCATCTTCTGTGCCGATAGCCTCTTTGAGGAAGATGATGCACGGAGATATTTTATCTTTTTACGCCCACATTCCTAATGTGTCCGCGTAAAAACTCTATTTTTACGCAGTCGAGCGTAAAACCCTTGACCGCCTAAAACTTGGTGTTTAAAATTTAAGTTTTATGCTCGTGGATGGAAATCCTGGCGTAATAACTCAATTTAATCAATCTGGCGTAAAGCACAGACCATATACTGGCAATCTTGACCTCTTACGTTAAGGAAATGGATTCCAGTGTAAAGGTTCAAGTTTCACAGTCTCGGCGTAGAGCACGGACTGTTGGTTGGATGCTGCAAGTCCCAACATGTCTAGTTTTAGGAACTGACGTGTTTCTCCTATGCTTTTGCAGTTAACTTGTATGAGTTTTCGCTAGCTAAAGTGATGGGCTCCGCCGCCAGGATGCTCCACTCCAACTATTTAGAGGATCTGTCACACGTGATATTTCCTATCTCCGGGCCCCAATATCCCGAAGGAAGGACAATTCTGATGTCGGCTCAGGGGGAGCGAACGCTGCTGAATTTGATCAACGGGGAGCCCCTAACGTATGTAGACGGGGAGCAATACCTGAAGCCGGCTTTCCTTTTCGGGGATATGATTGACAAGCAGTCCCAAACAAAGCCTAAGAGAGAACTCTGGGTTTTCCCTGCCGTGGATTTGGTCTTGTATCTGTCCAATATGCCGAGAGACTACCCCATCTCGGCCTTCTTTCATGCTATGCATCCCAGGAAGATATCGTGGATGCTGACCCCCGATCTTCACGGCAAGCCAGGGAAGATCTTTCATCTGAGAGGAGCTGACTCGCTTAGTTGATTGGGCTTTAAAGCATTTCCAGACCGAGTTGGAGAACATCGGTCTGTTTGCAGCTGTGAGTGCGATCAGTGTTGGGTTACCTCCTAACCCTAACCTGTTTCTGGCACTGATGGAGCGATATATTTCGCTTACCGGAACCTTCGCCATACTACTGGGAGTTGGGATTGGCCCTGCATGAGATGGCAGAGATCTCAAGACTGCCGATGGGGGATACTCCATACGAAGAGTATGTTCCCATGAACTGGGAGCTGGGGGGTTCATACCCTCGAGTAGTGGAGGTCTATCAGGAGCTGATGTGCCACTACCTCGCCTGCACCACTTTTTATGATGAGCCCTCAGATTTGGCTCACATTAGCAAATGGACGTCCTATCTCTTCTTTCACCGGTCCCGGGCTGCTAAGCCAGAAAAGGTATTAGAGGGCAAGGATCTGCCTATGAATCCCCTTAGCGTGCTTAATGCTCAGGTAGTTGACGATCTCATAGTGGATGTTGGGGCTCCGGACCGGTTCCTCGACGAAGGGACAGGAAAGTATCCTGAAGGCACTAAGGCCTATAGTTATTTGAGGCGCTGTCGCAGGCCTCTGTTCAGGGAGGCTCAACTAGCTGGCTTCCTCTCTATATGGCTGTGCCGAGTAGTAGTGCCTGGCGTTGCATCTGCGGACCGCATTCACCGCAATACGCTATGGCCTGTAGTGCGTCTGGTGTTCGGGGCAAGACTGGGCTTGCTCCCTGCCATGGTGTACCGTATACAAGCTGGCCTGAGGACCATGATTGACGGGCTGCTCGTCGATGAAATTCGGCGTGATAGCTTTCCCCGGATAGAATTACCATACCTGTATTTGATGGGGTGGTTAATTCTCCATAATCCCCGGGTGATGTCTCCCGGTTCTGGCAGTAGTTCGGGGGGTAGTTTTTTGTTGAACTACCGGAAGTCTTCCTGGAACGTGAACACGGTTATAGACTGTCGACAGGCGCTAGGCTTCAGTCATAGTTGGAAGCTTTTTTGCACCGTCCCTCCTGTACATCGCAATCAGTCGGGGATTAGGCTCGAGGATTCGGGTAGAGAGAAGACCATTCTTTCTCCCGAAGCTTTTAATTGGTTGGTCTGTATTAGACCATCCCATCTGCTGTACAGAAGCGAAGATCATTGCTTCTTAGAGCCCTACTTGCCCAGTCGGTTTGCCCGGCAATTTGGGTATGATCAGTTGCACGTGGGCAATGCCGTCACCAGCTTCAGGTCCAGAGGTGGACTCATTGATGGAGCGAGGGGATGGCGATATTTTTTTATGGGCTGTACTGGGGCAATTTTTATTGTGCCCGTCATTACACTCTCCACGGAGCTGCGCATCCTGCATTCGTATGCCCAGTTCTATGTGGCAACGAACACCTTCCATCGTAATTTTGATATACATGGAAGCTTTAGGGTGCCCTCTTCCAAGCCTGGGGGAAGAGTTGAAGTCCCCTCGGTTTCTTTCGATGAGGGTGAGTCCGTTACTCCGGATGAGCCTCTGGTGTCGGTCCCTAGGGGTGAAGTACCTCCACCAGCAGGGGCTTTGGTAGTTTCCGGGAAGCGAAGGGCTCCTACTTCCAAGGAAGCTTCCCCTCGTAAGAGAAAGAAGAAGATGGTAAATCGTTCTCTCCGGATTCCTGGCATTGATGCTCCTGGAGGTGAGCTTGCATCTCCCCGTGTTGGGGATGATTCTTTGATTGGAGGTTCCTCGCCTTTTAGAGAGGGACCTTCCACAGTTCCGGCTGGTGGTGCCGGAGAATCTCAGCTGGATGCCGCCGTCGTTGCTACTGCTTCAGGTAGTAGAATGAGGTCGCCTTTGGGGCTGAGTATAATAAAGTTCCGTATACCTCTAGTCGGATCAGCATCGGGAGGGACTTCTGCCGTGCCTGCGAGCGTACCTAGCGCGATTCCAGCCGATGAGCCTCGGTTGGATTTTGAGGTGGACCTGGAAGACTACTTGCCAGTGTCAGTCTGCAGACCCCTTTCTCCAGGTATGACAGCTCGCCTAGCATTATTAAGAAATGATTTAGCTGTACAGGCTGCAGATGCGACGTATATGCCGCCGGCCAGGGGTAAATATCGTCTTTTATGCCTCTTCTTTGGGAAAATTAATATTACGTTGATATTAACTTCCTTTTGTCTTCTTTTCAGGGGAAGACTTCTTCGGAGAGGGCGATGTAGACGCGCCCGTTGGCTCTGTGTCAGGTCCTAGTGGTGACACGGAGGTACCTGATTTTGAAGAGGAAGCATCTTCGGGTGCTGGCTTGCCTGTCGAGGAGACTCCGGTATCTCAAGAGGAGGATGAGCCTGTCATTGCGATAGTGCCTCTTTTGAGCACGCCGGTCACTTCGTTCGGTGTTGGCGATTCTTCTTTTGTCGCACCTCCTGTTGAGACGACGGCCGTGGCGACATCGTCTGTGGTTATTCCTGGAGGGGAAGTTGCCACAATCGCGGACACTCCCCGCGTTTATGCAGACCTAGTTGCGCTGACCGAGCAGTACACCGGGATTTTCTATACCACTTTGAGAACGTTGATGTCCATGGTGTTGGCGAAGAAGCTGGACTTTGTGCAGCTGAAGAGGTCCTCTCGGTTCTCTATAAAGGCGATCCGGGAATTCGATGACCCCGGGGTAGCTGATGCACTGGAGGCGATGGTTAATGGTTTGGAGCAACCCGTTAACGAATACCTGCTGTTAGCTCGAGGCAATATTGAAGCTCTGGTCCAGGCCAGATACGACTCCTTGACTGCGTATCTTGTTGAACAGATGGAGCCCCTGAATAAGTCCATCGCGGCTCAGCAGCAGGAGATGGATCATGAGCATGTCCAACTGGAGTATATCGTCCCCGAGTTAACCCGGTGTGAAGTCGAATATGAGAAAGAGGTAGTGAGGGTCCACATATTAAGGGATGAGCTTGCTCGTGCAGAGGCGAAGGCTCTGTCTTTGTCGGCAGCCCGAGATGTGTTGAAGGAGCGACAGGCGGCTGTTCAGCAGAACCTGACACATGTGGGTGTTATCCATGCTGATTTTGTGCAGGCTCGGTCTGAGCTAGTTGCCTTGACTAATGATGCAGCAAGGTTGGAGCAGGCTCGTGCTGATGTCTTGAACTCCCGGGATGAGAGGATGGTCGTACTGGCGCAGCAGCTTCGTGACTTGACATCTCCCCTCCCTGATGTACTTTTGCTTTTTGCTTTTCAAATATACTTTTGCTCTTTTCTGGAAATAATAAAGAGGCTTTTTTATCTGACTTTGTGGACCCATCATTTCGGAATATAAATGACAAGTTTGGGTGAAAGTGATATCAGAGGTAGTGTGGACGTGATATACTTTCGGTAAGTTTTAGCAGAGCTAATATATTTAGAGGTCATATGGACATGACAGAATATGATCCAACTAGTTTCGTTTTGGAAGTAGTTTTGTCAGAATGAGATCACCTTATTCCACTTGAGCAGATGAGGTTTAAGCATAGTACCTTAATTTGCCATTGATAGGAGCCATTAGCAGGTCTCTATTAGGCTGGGCTAACCTGTAAGCGCCGTTTGAGAACGTTGTCTCGATCACGTAAGGGCCTTCCCATTTGGGCTAGAATTTGTCTTTACTTCTGTGAGTAAGAATCATCGGCCTTCTTACGGCTAAAACTAGCTCACCGGTTTTGAACACTCTTTCCTTTACTTTTTGATTAAAAGTTCTGGAAATGCGTGCTTGGTAGAGCGTGATGCACTGCTGAGCTTGGAGGAATTTCTCGTCTAATCCTTCTAGCTCTTGAAGCCTTAACAGGTCTTTCTTTTCTTGAGTTAACTCATTGGCCACGGCTATCCTGAGTGACGGAATTTGAATCTCGATGGAGAGAACTGCTTCACTCCCATAGACCAATGAGAATAGCGTGCAACCTGTTGGTGCTCGTACCGTTGTGTGGTATATCCAGAGACATTCTCCCAGCTTCTCATTCCAATCTCTTTTGTTCGAAGAGACGAACTTCTTCAAGAGTTTGATAATGGTTTTGTTGAAGGCTTCCGCCAACCCATTAACAGCTGGATAATATGCCGTGGAGGCCACATTTTGTATCCGATTTTTATCGCAGAATCGGTGAAACGCATGGCTGATGAAATGAGGCCCGTTGTCATGGATTATCCTTCGGGGAACCCCAAAGCGGTAAATGACGTGATGTTTGACGAAGTTGGTCACTTTAGATGTCTTTACCTCAGCAAGAGGAATCACCTCTGCCCATTTGGAGAAGTAATCCGTGATGGCCAGTATAAACCGGTGACCTCTGAAAGAAGATGGGTGAATAGGGCCAATGATATCCATACCCCATGCTTCGAAAGGCCAGGATGCAACCGTAGGATGTAGATGTTCGGACGGTTGATGTATGAAGTCTGCATGGACCTGACAGGCCCTGTATCGTCTGGCATACTGGATTGCGTCTGCGATCATAGTGGGCTAGTAATAGCCCATCCTCCTGATACGATCCTGCAGCTTAGGACCGGGTTGATGCGCACCGCACACGCCATCGTGAGCCTCAAAGATAATTTGTTGTGCTTCATCACCAGAGAGACATCGTAATAATAGCCCGTCATAAGACCGGCGGTATAGGCATTGTGACGATGCGTCGAAGTAGAAGCGTAATGATCATTTTTTGACAGATATTGCTTCTTTAGGATCTTTTGGCAGGATTCTGTATGCTACAAAATCTATAAAGGGACTTCTCTAGTCTCTCCTACGAGGATCTGTGTCCACCGTGTAGCTGTATTCGATGTGAAAGTTGTTTTTCACACAGAATAGGTCTCTGTTAAGAAGGATTACCGAATTCTGCCTTCTTACAGGGTGGCTAAATCTGCAGCTAGACTGGCTAGGGGATCAGCTTCCAGATTCTGAGATCGAGGTACATGCTCAAGGAAGAAACCTTTGAATATCATGGCTATCTCGACCGTCGCTCGGTGATTAGGGATGAGGTCGGGATTCCAGACTTCATATATTCCTCTGACTTGATTGACGATCAGCAGAGAATCATCGAAGGCTTCCAGAGAATCGACCCCCAGCTCTTTAGCGACTTGGAGCCCGATTAGTAGAGCGTTGTATTCCGCCACATTGTTGGAACAGGGCTTGCTAAGAGAGTACGCTCGATAGATGACGAGCTTATCTGGAGTAACCAGGACGATCCCTACTCCTGAAACCACATTTTCCCTGGGACCAGTTCTGGAGGCGCCATCGAAGAACAGTTGCCATGCATCGCCTTCCTTTGCGGAATTACACTCTGCAACTTCGTCGGGAATATCCTTGTATAGTTTGGAGGCCTCCGGGATGGGATGAGCAGCTAGAAAGTCAGCCAATGCTTGGCCTTCGATGGACTTCTGAGGGACGTACACGATGTCATATGGCATTAATAACATTGCCTAAGTCGCGAGTCAGGAATTAAGGACACTTGGCTTGCTCATCGGTACCCGAAGGGGATTGATCCTGGAGATGATATGAATGGTTTGGCCTGTGACATAGTGTCGCATTTTTTGAATAGCGAACATCAGAGCCAAGCATTCTTTCTCCACAGGGTTGTACCGGTGTTCGGCTCCGACCATCATCCTGCTGAGGTAGTAAATAGCCTGCTCGTGGCCCATATCGTTCTTTTGTGCGAGAAGAGCTCCCAGAGAATGATCCATTGCTCGAACGTATATCACGAACGGTTTTCCTATGACGGGAGGTACCATAACTGGCAGACTAGTGAGGTAGCGTTTGATATCCCCGAACGCTTGCTGACAGGCTTCGTCCCATACGAAGGATACACCTTTCTTCATGAGGCACGAAAAGGGCTGGCATCTCCCGGAGAGGTTGGATATGAATCTTCGGATATAAGCCAGACGACCTTGAAATCCCCTGAGTTTTCTCAGATTGCGGGGCGACCGCATTTCTAGGATGGCCTTGACTTTATCAGGGTCCACTTGAATGCCTTTGGCGGTGATGAAAAATCCCAGAAATTTGCCGCTAGATACCCCCAAAAAGGACTTTGTAGGGTTCATTTTGAGTTGATGTTGGCGCATCAATTCAAATACGGTCTTCAAGTCTTGGATGTGATTATCCCTGAGACGGCTTTTGATAGCTACATCGTCCACGTAACACTCCACTGCCTTGCGTAAATGCTTATGGAATATGTCACTCATAGCTCGTTGGTACGTAGCCCCAGCGTTCTTTACTCCGAAGGGCATGACTGTATAGCAGTATACCCCCAGTGGAGTCTGGAAGGCTTGGCAGCTGAAGCGTCTGCAGGTGCATCTTCCTGACTTGCTCCGTAGTCCTTGAGGTAAGCCTTCCCCGAATGGGTTGCTGCGACCAAGACCTCGTCTTCGTCTGATGTCGAAGAAGTCGTAACCATATGGCATGGCTTGCATTTGGAGTTCTTCCTGGACTTAGCTTTAGTAGCATTAGTCTCTTTCTCGAGCTCCGATACCAAGTCTGGGTGAACCCACATAATCTCGCCTCTTTGGGTAGTTAGGGGTAACAGGTCATGATTTTGACCCCTAGCCAGAGGGAGATTAACGATGTTCATCGTTGTCCGGGAAATAGGTGTAATACCGTCCGGTACTTCTTGGGGAGGCAGGTTGCCAAATTGCAGAGAGATCATGTTGGCCGTGACCGTCTTCTCGCTATTGCGCAGGGTAATGGCTTTAGCATCGATCAGCTCTTGGATCTTCCTCTTCAGTATGTAACACGCATTTGTTGGGTGGTGTACGTATCTATGGAAGATGCAGTACTTGGGGTTGTTGGCGCTACCGGCCTCACTAGGCTGCCTCTCTTCCGGAAGGGTGATTTTGCCACTTTTGACGAGACACTCGAATATACTCGAAATATCGTCGTCGTCGAAAGAGTATACATCTACGGGCCTAGAAGTCCCCGATTTTGTCTGCGTGGTTGCCGCAGTCTTCTGTCTGGACGTATTGATCGCCAGAGCTTCTTTCCCTTTGGAACTGCGAGGATGGTCGCTGTTGGGGGATGACCTCTTGCCTCTGTCAGAGGTAGAGATCATGATGCTGTTGTCACGCGCCTTGCGACTATTATCCTCAGCAGCTACCGCTGAGATGATGAACGAGGGCCAATCATGGAACTGATATGGTCCTGTGAACACCGAGATCACGGGAAGAAGGTTCTTCCTGCAAATGTCCACCAACGCTGAGTCTGGAACTCCTGGAGGCATTTGTAAGGTGGCCTGACAAAAACATTCGACGAAGGTACGAACGTCCTCCTTCTCCCTCTGCTTGACTTCGATGAGAGAGGACATAGACATGTCCATTCCTCCCTCGTAGAATCGTGTGAAGAATAAAGCCTTGAAGTCTTCAAAGGAAGTAATGCAGTTGTCTGCCAGGCTGCGGTACCACTGGTAAGCTACTCCTGAGAGACAGCCCTTGAACACCCGGGTGAGGAGGGCGTCATTCCCTTGTAGTAACACCGTCATCATACTGAAATAGTTCATGTACTGACTTGGTGATTTTTTCCCTCGAACAGGGCCATAGTCTGAGGTTTGTACCTCGGAGGAAAAGGGGCCTCTTCCCAGATAGCTGGGTATGGCTGGTTGATTCCCAATTTCTTGAGCTGATCTTTGTGCTTCAAGGCGTCGAATTGGGCTTTCAACTCCCGTACTGCTTGCATCGGATTTTCAGCTGGTAGCGAGACCATGGAATGGTATAGAGTTGGTTGGATCATGACTCCCGCAGGAGGTAGTACATTCTCCAGGTGAGGAAGTGAAGGACCAGCTGACTCTTGATCTAGAGCAGGCTCTTGGATCATGTTGGATGGTGGCAGGTCCACCCCCACACGTATCTGAGTAGGTGGGACCGACGTTTGAGCCATAGCAGCCGCCTGTTGAGTTAGCATCATTTGGTGCATATTCTCCATCATGGATTGCATTTGCTTCAGAGATGTCTTTAGTGTAGTAATGCGTTGCTCAGCATTCCCTGATGGTGAGGCTTCCCCGTGTTCATCTCCAATGGCATAAACTCCCATCTCCCTGGGCGTCATTGAAGAATGAGTATAGGTCGCTGCAGAAGTTGACTCTATACTCTCAGTATCTGATTCGGGAGACTGGCGACCCCCAGCATCGGAATCAGAAGAGCACAAAGTCAGTTGTCGCGACCTTGAACGAGTATTTTGGAACACCCCAGCTTCGGTGTCCCTAAGGAGCATGTTGAATCTTCTTCGGCTCGGAGTTCTAGAGGACGGACGTCTTGAGTCTGAGCTTCCTCCATGTATATGTGAAGCCATGTTCACAGATGCATGCGCGGGCACTTCTTCTAGGAAAGATGGAGAGTAGCTCAGTCGGTCAAAAACTGGCCGTTTTGCTTTAGAACAGCAACAATTAATTATAATCTTGTGACTATTACAGCAGTGCTCGCTAGGAGGTATAATAGCCATGCTGGCAGATCCCCTCTCCTTGCGTTTCCGGATTAGATATTTGTACTGGTCAGGAGGAGCTGCAGAAGAAGAAGATGATGGCTTATTCCTTCTGTTCCCATTGGTGGGCATGCGGATGACGGGAACCATAGTCTTCCCAGTGCCACCCGTATGCAACAGGTTGGCCATCTGGGTGGCAGATAATCCTCGAGGAGGGTGTCTTTCCGCAACTGGAGCCTTCTTTACGCCTAGGGACTTCGTCTGGCATAATTTGGAGCTTCGCTCTGGTTGGCATAAAGCTGAGGATGTCCTCAGTCGGCCATCAGTATCTTGCGTAATTCGGAGGGCGTGAAGATTGTTAACTTGCTGGCGTAAAGGCCGAGAAGTTGAGTAGTCTGCCGCTCGCTTTCCCTTGCGGAGATCACAGGGATCATCTGGTTCTCCGTAGAGGTCATATGTTGTTTTACGCGCGGAGCGTGTCTTGTACTTCTGATTTGGCACTGAGGCTTTATCAGAAGTTTTGTCTATTCCGCCAGGGACGGGAGACTAAATTTCACGCGCAGAGCGCGGAGTATACTTCTGGTTTAGCGCTGAGGCATTGCCAGAAGTTTTGTCTATTCTGCCAGGGACAGGAGACTGAATTTTATGTGCAGAGCACGGAGTATACTTCTGGGTTAGCGCTGAGGCATTGCCAGAAGTTTTGCCGGTTCTGTCAGAGACAAGCGACTGATTTTTACGCGCAGGGCGCGGAGGGAGCAAGGCTACAACCTCATTGGTCGGAGAAATCGGAGAGTCCACAGGAATGGTAGAGGATGTCTTGGGCATCCAGACCTTACGCAGCTTCCTGTTGTTTTAGTGAGAAAGAGAGTGAGAGCTGCCCTTTGTCCAGAGCATATCTTCGTAGGCAGATTGGTCGAACTGGACGACCAGTGTCTTCTTCACGGATCCCACGGATACTGTATCGTATTGAGCAATAGCTTCCTCATCAGAAGAGAAAGAGGTCCCCAACAGAGTCGCCATCTTGTTTTAGGGATGTAATATAAATAAGAAAAGATTTGATGAATGCGGAAAACAAGGTCTTGTACGAAGACCCACCCTTCTTTTATGTTTACAAACAAGATTGTACAAATTTGATCCTACACGAGGATTTCTAAGTACAATTTATTTAATCTGGGTGAATATTGCTATAGGTGTCTGATCTGCAGTCGATCACTTTAGCCCTTGGACCACACGATGTTGAAGAAGTGCCGTGGAAGATAGGTAGCAGCTTCGAGGGTTGCTGAAGAGGGTGGATGCCCGATGCCAAAGTCGTCAATTCCTTCTCTTTGCCTGAGCTCCGGATTCTCCTCTCTCTCTCTCTCTCTCCCTCTCTCTCTCTCGACCGTTGGATCTGGTACTGGATCTCTTGATCAGTTTTCAGACCTAACTTCTTCGACCCTCCAATTTGTCCACCCTGTTCCTCATTGATAGAGGTCTCTATTTATAGAGTTTTAGTGACAGTGACCACTCAATCGGTGTAAAAACCGAGTAGTGGAAAGTACAACACTCTTTTACACAACGGTTAAAATAACCAAAGCCTGCGTATAGATGATCCTTTGAATGAGCGTGTGACGCGGGTCCAACTAAGGGACAAAACACGTATAATCGCTACGAAGATCACGGCGTAAAAGCCACGTAGGTAGGTATCCCTCGTGTAGAAGAGGTTGGCATAGAAGCCAATGTCTGTCACCATGGCATAGAAGCCAAATAGTTATCAAACCGGCATAGAAGTCGAATAGGCGTAGAAGCCGAGTGGTCGTAGAGGCCGAGTGGGCGTAGAAGCCGAGTAGGCACAGAAGGCCAAACGGGCACCGAAGCTGAATAGGCATAGAAACCGCTGCGTAACGTGCCAAAGTGATGATGTGGAAATTTTAGCCGAAATTACGGCTCTTGGAGATAATCAGATCTCTTGCATTAAATGCAGAGATCTGCCCCTATTTCGTTCATTAAATGTAGATGCTTGTCTTCAAGATTTGTCATTATTCTGCGCATTAATTGAAGATACGCACCTTGAACCCTGTGCGAAGAGTAACCGCTGTCGTGGCAGTCTGTTCGTCTTCTATGGAGCGTAAGGAGCTCATGTTTGCCTGTGTAAAACTAGGCTGCGTATTCTCTTGTATGCGTAGGAGCAGCTCTCGCAAAGGGGATATCACTAAACGACGGTTCGGTGACATTTAATCAAATCTCCTGCATTAAATATGGAGATCCGCCATCATCTTGTGCATTAAATGCAGAGGCGTGTTTTGAAGATCTGCCACCCTTCTGTGCATCAAACGTAGAGACGTGCCTCAGGCATCTGTCAGTATTTGGCGCATTAATTACAGAGACATGCCTTGAGAACCTGTGACCGCTCTGTGCATAAAAATACAGAGACGTGCCTCGAATCTCGTACGAGGTGCAACTTTTGACGTGGCAGGCGATTTATCTTCCGCGGAGCGTAAGGAGCTCTCATCTGCCTGTGTAAAACTAGGCAGTGTATTCCTCCATGTACGTAAAAGCGGTTTATGCAAGGGAAATGGCAGTAAATGACAGCCTGGGTTGTAGTGCCTTGCCATCATTATAGCCGTCGCCTGGGTAGTCGAGCAGTATCCCTTTGTCAGAAGTCGAGACGTCAGGTTCATTGCAGGATCTGACAGGTTCATTGCAGGGTCTGACAGGTTCATTGCAGGCTCTGATAGGTTCACTTCGGAGAATACGAAGCGTCCCTCGTACACTTCAATGCTGCATGAAGAGAGGATGAGTTTTACGCCATTAAGGCGACGTCGATCCCTGTTTTATGCTGAAGTCGCCTGGACATACTGCCTTACACGGATGGTCTTTGAGCCTGTATTTCTCACTGTGCTTTGGCGAAGATGCTCTGTTTGCACGTTTGAAGGCTTTAAAGTCCTCTGTTTACGCTGCTTTGCATCAATATGCTGCGTAGAGCTTCCAGCGTATTTTTCATGCTTCTACAGACGTCCTACCTCTTCTTTCATCGGTCCAGGACTGCTAAGCCAGAGAAGGTCTTGGAAGGCAAAGATCAGCCTCTGAATTTTCTGAGCGTGCTTAATGCTCAGGTAGTCGACAATCTCATGGAAGATGCTGGGGCTCCGGACTAGATCCTCGACGAAGGGATAGAAAAGTATCTTGCAGGCACTAAGGCCTATAGTTATTTGAGGCATTATCGCAGGCCTCTGTCTAGGGAAGCTCAACTGGTTGGCTTCCTCTCCATATGGCTACGCCAACTGGTGGTACCCGGCATCGCATCTGCGGACTGTATTCACCGCAATACGCTATGGCCTGCAGTACGTCTGGTGTTCGGGCAAGACTGGGCTTGCTCCCTGCCATGGTGTGCTGCATACAAGCTAGCCTGAGGGCCATGACTGACGGGTTGCTCGCTGATGAAACTTGACGTGATAGCTTTTCCAGGGTAGAATTACCATACCTGTATTTGATGGGATGGTTAATTCTCTATAACCCCAGGGTGATGTCTCCCGGCTCTGGCAGTAGTTTGGGGGTTAGTTTCTTGTTGAACTACAAGAATTCTTCCTGGAACGTGACCACAGTTTTTGACTGTCGGCGGGTACTGAACTTCAGTCACAGCTGGAAGCTCTTCTGCACTGTCCCCCCTGTACATCTCAATCAACAGGGAATCAGACTTCAGGACGTAGGTGACGGGAAGACCGTTCTTTCTCCTGAGTCTTTTAATTGGTTGGTCTGCATTAGACATTCCATTTACTATACAGAAGCGAAGACCATTGCTTCTTGGAGCCCTACCTGCCTAGTCGGTTTGCCAGGCAATTCAGGTACGACCAGTTTCACGTGGGCAATGCCGTCACCAGCTTCAGGTCCAGGGGTGGACTCATTGATGGAGCCAGAGGATGGCAATATTTCATCATGGGTTGCACTGAGGCAACTTTTACCGTGCCTGCCATTTCACTCTCCACGGAGCTGCGCATTCTCCATTCGTATGCCCAGTTCTACGTGGCAACCAACACCTTCTATCGCGATTTTGATATGTATGGAAGTATTAGGATGCCCTCTTCCAAGCCTGGGGTAAGAGTCGAAGTCCCCTCGGTTTCTTCTGACGAGGGTGAGGAGTCCGTTACTCCTGACGAGCCTCTGTTGTAGGTGCCGAGGGGTGAAATACCTCAGCCTGCAGGGGCTTTGGTAATCTCAGGAAAGCGAAGGGCTCCTGCTCCGAAGGAGACTTCCCCTCACAAGAGGAAGAAGAAGACGGTTACTCGTCCTCTCCGGATTCCTGGTAATGAGGCTCCTAGAAGTGAGCCTGCATCTCCCCATGTTGGGGATGATTCTTTGATTGGAGGTTCCTCGCCTTTTAGAGAGGGACCCTCTAATGTTTCGGCTGGTGGTGCCAGAGAATTCCTGTTGGAGGCAGCTGTCGCTGCTACCGCTTCAGGTAGTGGAACGAGATCGCCTTCGGGGCCGAGCCGATTAAGGATATCTTTATCCGGATCAGCATCGGGAGAGACCCCTGCCGTGTCTGTAGGTGCACCCAGCGAGATTCTACCTGGTGAACCTCGAGTGGATCTCGACGAAGATTCGGAAGAATATTTGCTAGTGTCGGTTGACACACCACCTTCTCTAGGTATGACAGCTTGCCTAGCATCATTAAGAAATGATTTAGCTGTACTGGCCCCATACGCGACATATACGCCATCGGCCATGGGTTAATGTCGTCTTTACGTCTCTTTTTAGAAAAGTTAACATCATTTCGATATTAATTTCCTTTTGTCTTCTTTTCAGGGGAAGACATCTTCGGGGAGGGCAGTGTAGATGCGCCCTTTGGCTCTGTGTCAGGTCCTGGCGGCGACACGGAGGTGCCTAATTTTGAAGAGGAGACACTTTTGGGTGCCGGCTCGCCCGTCGAAGAGATTCTGATATCTCAAGAGGAGGATGAACCTGTCATTGCGACAATGCCTCCTTTGAGTACGCCGGTCACTTCGTCCGGTGTTGGCGCTTCTTCTTTTTTCGCACCACCTGTTGAGGCGATGGTCGTGGCAACATCGTCTGCGGTTGTTCCTGGAGGGGGATTGCCAATATCGCGACCACTCCCAGCATCCATTCGGATCTAGCTGCGCTGACCGAGCAGTACACTAGTATCTTCTATACCCCCTCGTTCAAGCTAGGTATGACTCCCTGACTGCGCAGCTTGCTGAACAGATGGAGTCTCTGAATAAGTCCATCGAGGCTCAACAGCAGGAGATGGATCATGAGCGTGTCCAATTGGAGTATATTATTCCTGAGTTGACCAGTGCGCAGCCGAATATGAGGAAGTGGCAGCAAAGGCCCGCATATTGAAGGATAAGCTCGTTCGAGTAGAGGCGAAGGCTCCCTCTTTGTCGGCAGCCCGAGATGTGCTGAAGGAGCGACGGGCGACTGTTCAGCAGAATCTGACGCGTGTGGGTGCTTTCCACTCGAATTTTGTGCGGGCTCGGTCTGAGCTAGCTGCTTTGAACAATGATGTGGCAAGGTTGGAACGGGCTCACGCCGACGTCTTGAACTCCCGGGATGAGAGAATGGTTGCTCTGGCGCAGCAGATTCACGACCTAACCGCTCCCCCCAAATGATATACTTTTTTGCTTTTCAATGTACTTTTGCTTTTTGGGAATAATAAAGAGTCTCTTTTCTGACTTTGTGGACCCATCATTTTGGAATATAAATAACACGTTTGGGTGAAAGTGATATCAGAGGTAATATGAACGTGATATACTCTCGGTAAGTTTCAGCAGGACATATCTATTCAGAGGTTATATGGACATGATAGAATATGCTTTAGCCAAAATTTGTACACAAAACACTATCAGAGGTAGTATAGACGTGATAGGTCTTGAAGTTCCAAATTAGTTAAACATATCTTTTCAGAGGTTATATGGACATGATAGAATACGATCCAACTAGTTTCGTTTTGGAAGTAGTTTTGTCAGAATAAGGTCTTCATCGTACTCTATTTGAGCAAAGGAGGTTAAGCATAGTACCTTTTTAGGAATTTGCCATTGATAGGAGCCATTAATAGGTCTCTATTAGGCTTGGCTAACCTATAAGCGCCGTTTGAGAACGTCATCTCGATCACATAAGGGCCTTCCCATTTGGGCTGGAATTTGCCCTTACTCCTGTGAGTAAGAATCATCGGCCTTCTTACGGCTAAAACTAGCTCACCGACTTTGAACACTCTTTCCTTTACTTTTTGATTAAAATCTCTGAAAATGCACGCTTGGTAGAACGTGATACGCTGTTGGGCTTGGAGGCGTTTCTCGTCTAATCCTTCTAGCTCTTGAAGCCTTAACAGGTCATTCTTTTCTTGAGTCAACTCATTAGCCACGGCTATCCTGAGTGACGGAATTTGGATCTCGATGGGGAGAACTGCTTCGCTCCCGTAAACTAATAAGAATGGGGTGCAACCTGTCGGTGCTCGTACCGTTGTGCGGTTTGCCCAAAGACATTCTCCCAGCTTCTCATTCCAATCCCTCTTGTTCGAAGAGACAAACTTTTTTAAGAGCTTGATAATGGTTTTGTTGAAAGCTTTCGCCAAACCATTAGCAGCAGGATTATATGCCGTAGAGGCCATATTTTGTATCCAATTTTTATCGCAAAATCGATGAAACGCTTGGCTGATGAATTGAGGCCCATTGTCATGAATTATCCTCCGGGGTATCCCGAAACGATAAATAACGTGATGCTTAATGAAGCTGATCATATTAGATGCCTTTACCTCAGCAAGAGGGATCGCCTCTGCCCATTTGGAGAAATAATCTGTGATGGCCAGTATGAACCGGTGACCTCTGGAAGAAGACGGGTGAATAGGACCAATGATATCCATACCCCATGCTTCGAAAGGCCAGGACGCAACCGTAGGATGTAGATATTCAGGAGGTTGATGGATAAAGTCTGCATGGACCTGACAGGCTCTGTATTATCTTGCATACTTTATTGCATCTGTAATCATAGTAGGCCAGTAATAGCCCATTCTCCTGATGCAATCCTGTAGCTTAGGACCGGGTTAATGCGCTCCGTATACGCCGTCGTGAGCTTCATGGATAATCCGATGTGCTTCATCACCAGAGATACATTATAATAATAGTCCGTCATAAGACCGGCGATATAGACATTGTGAAGATGCATCAAAATATAAGCGCAATGATCGTCTTTTGACGGATACTGCTTTTTTAGGATCTTCTGGCAAGATTTCGTATGCCACAAAATCTATAAAGGGACTTCTCCAGTCTCTCTTTGGAAGATCTGTGTTCACCGCGTAGCTGTATTCTATGTGGAAATTATTTTTCACACAGAATAAATCTCTGTTAAGAAGGATCACCGAATTCTGCCTTCTTATAGGGGTGGCTAAATCTGCAGCTAGACTGGCTAGGGCATCAGCTTCCAGATTCTGAGATCGAGGTACATGCTCTAGGAAGAATCCTTTGAATGTCATGGCTATCTCGACCGTTGCTCAGTGATAGGGGATGAGGTCTGGATTCCGGACTTTATATATTCCTCTGACTTGATTGACGATCAGCAGAGAATCACCGAAAGATTCCAGAGATTCGACGCCCAATTCTTTAGCGACTTGGAGACCGATTAGTAGAGCATTATACTCTGCCACATTGTTAGAACAGGGTTCACTAAGAGAATATGCTCGGTAGATGACGAGCTTATCAGGAGTAACCAGGACAATCCCTACTCCTGAAACCACGTTTCCCCTGGGACCAGTCTTGGAGGCACCATCGAAGAACAGTCGCCATGCATCACTTTCTATTACGGAATTATATTCTGCAACTTCGACGAGAATGTCCTCGTACAGTTTGGAGGCCTCCGGGATCGGATGAGCAGCTAGGAAGTCAGCCAATGCTTGGCCTTTGACGGACTTCTGAGGGACGTACACCATGTCATATAGTGTTAATAACATCGCCCAAGTCGCGAGTCGGGAATTAAGAACACTTGGCTTGTTTATCAGTACCTGAAGAGGATTGATCCTGGAGATGATGTGAATGGTTTGGCCTGTGACATAGTGCCGTATTTTCTGGATAGCGAACATCAGAGCCAAGCATTCTTTCTCCACTGGGTTGTACCGGTATTCGGCTCCGACCATCATCCTGCTGAGGTAGTAGATAGCCTGTTTATGACCCATATCGTTCTTTTGTGCGAGAAGAGCTCCTAGAGAATGATCCATCGCTTGAACATACAGCACGAATGGTCTTCCTATGATGGGAGGCACCAGAACTGGCGGACTAGTGAGGTAGCATTTGATATCATCGAACGCTTGCTGACAGGCTTTGTCCCATATGAAGGATACACCTTTCTTTATGAGACGAGAAAAGGGCTAACATCTCCCAGAGAGGTTGGATATGAATCTCCGGATATAAGCCAGACGACCTTGAAATCCCCTGAGTTCCCTCAGATTATGGGGCGGTCGCATTTCTAAGATGGCCTTGACTTTATCAGGGTCCACTTGAATGCCTTTGGCGGTAATGACAAATTCCAGAAATTTGCCACTAGATACCCCCAGAAAGGACTTAGTAGGATTCATTTTGAGTTGATGTTGGCGCATCAATTCAAATACTGTCTTCAAGTCTTGGATGTGATTATCCTTGAGGCGGCTTTTAACAGCTGCATCGTCCACATAACACTCCACTGTCTTGCATAAATGCTCATGAAATATGTTACTCATAGCCCGTTGGTACGTAGCCACGGCATTCTTTAATCCGAAGGGCATGACCGTATAGCAATATACCCCCAATGGTGTCTGGAAGGCAGTATGCTTCTCGTCTTCAGGATGCATCTTGATTTGATTGTATCCTGAAAATCCGTCCATGAAAGACATATGTTCAAAACTGCATGTATTGTCAATCATGACGTCGGTGATGGGAAGAGAAAACTCATCCTTGGGGCAGGCTGCATTCAGATCTTGATAATCGATGCAGACTCGTACTTTCCTATTTTTCTTCATGACCGGAACAATATTGGCGACCCAGTCGGGATGTTGCTCTTCCAAGATGAAATCGCAGGCTATCAACTTCTTAATTTCAGCTTCAATGGCGTCCATCATATCCGGGCGGAACCGGCGTTGGTGCTGCTTCACAGGCTTTGAATCGGGCAATATATTGAGCTTATGGGTAGCCACTTTTGGATCAAGGCCAGGCATATCCTCATAATTCCATGCAAAGACGTCGATATATTCTTTTATCAGCTGGATAACTTCTTCCTTTTCTGCTTCAGAAAGATTGTTACTGATAAATATCGGCTTTGGCGAAAGTTTATCTCCAACGTCAATCTGGATAACTTTATCTTCAGTAGGAGGTTCTCTCTGCTCGAAGCGGAACTCCCATTGTGTATCCATTTGCTGAGCCCAAGCGTTATTCTCAAACAGTTTAGATTCTTGTTCGTCTGCTTCGAAGGAATCTGTCACTACCATATTTACTGATAATATTCATTCGAGAGCATGAGATAAGTCGGAGCACGCTGAGCCATTTTGAGAAGAGGAAAAGATATTCTCGTTTGACTCATGAGTTACAAGGGAGGTGGTATACCCTAACCCGAAACGAGTTCGTTGATAGTAGGGATCGTCGTGCAGCGGCATTCGTCTGCCTTTCCCGTAGTTGAGACCCGGTTCCAGCTTCAAGTTATAACCCATACTTTGCATGATCTTCAAATCTTGCGGGCTGTATCTGTGAACCTGTATTTTACCGGCATCATCATCGGAAGAATCTTCTTGCACAGTCGGTTCATTGCGTATGCGACCGAAGACTATTGAATGTTGACTACTGCAAGTAGGTGGGACAACGAAGATAGAATTCTCATGTGGTCCGTATGTCATGGTGACATTGGATGATGATGCTACTTCCCACATATACGGATGATAGGAATCTATAGCTTCCAAGAATTTTTGCGTTATAGGTTCTATATCGTCATGTGGAGAGGATTCCTGGTTCGAAGTGATCACTAGAGGATCACCCCCTTTTCCTGACCTGGTTTTAGACGAGTAGTCCGTCCTTTCACCTTGATTGACAGAGGTTGCTTGGCAGAGGGTTCTTCTAGCTCCCGGTGGGATTCCTTCTCTGCTTTGGCTGATACCTCTTCTGTGTAGTCTTGAGAGTACAACACGACATCAAAGTAGTAGGATTCTACTCCTTTGAATGGGTTCAGGTCAGCAAACTCCGTTTGTACTGTTCCTTGGGCATCTACATATTTAAAGCATTAATGTAGAGTCGAAGGAACGATATTGTGGTCATGGATCCAAGGTCTGCCCAGCAGAATGTTATAGGACACCTCTGAATCGATGACGTAACATGTAGCCACCGATCTGAGGTTGCCAATCTGGATCCTCAGGCAAATTTTCCCCAACGGCTTACTTTTCCTGGATTTGAAACCCACGATTGTTGTGGTGGTGTAAGCCAATTCGCTGGTAGGAATCCTCAGCGGTCTAAGCAGACTATGAGGAATGATGCTGATTGATGATCCCAAATCTATGTGAATCCGGTCGACCTCCATGGAACCGACGTACCCTGTATAATAGAGGGATTTGTCATGCCTGTTATATTTTAACAGCATGTCATCTTGAGTGAAAGTGATATTCGGGACCACCTCCATCACACTGTGGCATTGAGGGCATGCCACTGGTTCTTCGTCAGGGAACTTGAGCTGTGTCAAGTATGCATCCGCCTGCATCAATGCTTCACTCAGGGCTTGACAAGTATCTTGGGAGAGCCTGAGTAGTTCAAAGATGGACAACCTGGCTGGTATATTAGCCAATTGGGCCAGGATGTCAAAGTTGTATGGCTTCTCTAAACCTTTGTTTTGAATATTTTTCACAGGTTTATCGAAGCGTACTTCTTTTTGCTTCCCTCTGGCCGCTGAAGTTGGTCTCGAAGGACCGGCCTCTGGTATAGCGGATTCCGATTCTGAAGGCTTGGCAGCTGAAGCGTCTACCGATGCATCTTCCTGGCTGGCTCCATAGTCATGGAGGTAAGCTTTCCCTGAACGGGTTCCAGTAGCCAAGACCTCGTCTTCTGATGCCGAGTGTACCGTAATCATGTGACATGGCTTGTGCTTTGAGTTCTTTTTGGACTTAGCCTTAGCAGCTTGAGTCTCTTTCTCGATCTCTGGCACCAGATCTGGATGAACCCATATGATCTCGCCTCACTGGGTTGTTAGTGGTAGCAGGTCATGATTCTGACCCCTAGCCGGAGGGAGGTTAATGATGTTCATCATCGTCTGGAAAATAGGTGTAACACCGTCCAGGACTTCTTGGAGAGGCAGATTGCCAAATTGCAGAGAGATCATGTTGGCCGTGACCGTCTTCTCGCTGTTGCGCAGAGTGATGGCCTTAGCATCGATCAGCTCCTGGATCTTCTTTTTCAGTACATAACACACATTTGTAGGGTGGTGCACATATCTGTGGAAAATGCAGTACTTGGGGTTATTAGTACTGCCGACTTTATTGGGCCGCTTCTCCTCCGGAAGGGTAATCTTGCCACTTTTGACGAGATACTCGAATATGCTTAGAATATCGTCGTCATCGAAAGAGTATACTTCAATGGGCCTGGAAGTCCCAGGTTTCGTCTGCGTGGTTGTCGCAGTCTTTTATCTGGACGTATTGATCGCCAGAGCTTCTTTTCCTTTGGAACTGCGAGGATGGTCGCTGTTGGGGGATGACCTCTTGCCTCTGTCGGAGGCAGAGATCATGATGCCATTGTCGCGCGGCTTCCGACTGTTGTCCTTGGCGGCTACCGCTGAGATGATGAACGAGGGCCAATCATGGAACTGATATGGTCATGTGAACACCGAGATCACGGGAAGAAGGTTCTTCCTGCAAATGTCCACCAATGCCGAGTCTGGAACTCCGGGAGGCATTTGCAAAGTGGCTTGACGAAAACGTTCGATGAAGTTGCGAACGTCCTCTTTTTCTTTCTGCTTCACTTCGATGAGAGAGGACATCGACATATACATCCCTCCCTCGTAGAATCTTACGAAGAATAAGGCTTTGAAGTCGTCGAAGGAAGTAATGCAGTTGTCCTCCAGGCTGCGGTACCACTGGTAAGCCATTCTCGAGAGACAGCCCTTGAACACCCGAGTGAGGAGGGCGTCATTCCCCTGTAGTAACACCATCATCATACTGAAGTAGTTCATGTACTAACTCGGTGATGTTTTTCTCTCGAACAGAGCCATGGTCTGTGGTTTGTATTTAGGAGGGAAAGGGGCCTCTTCCCAGATAGCTGGGTAAGGCTGGTTGATTCCTAATTTCTTGAGCTTATCTTTGTGCTTCAAGGCATCAAATTGGGCTTTCAACTTCCGTACTGCCTACATCAGATTTTTAGCCGGTAGTGGAACCAGGGAGTGGTGAGGAATCACTTGTATTGCGACTCCAATGGGAGGTAATACATTCTTCGAGTGAGGAGGCAAAGGAACTACTGACTTTTGATCTAGAACAGGCTCTTGGATCGTGTTGGATGGTGGTAAGTCCACCCCCACACGTATCTGAGTTGGAGGGACCGATGCTTGAGCCATTGCAGCTGTGTATTGAGTTAGCATCATCTGGTGCATGTTCTCCATCATGGATTGCATCTCTTTCAGAGACGTCTCCAGTATAGTGATGCGTTGCTCAGCGCTCCCGGACGGGGAAGCTTTCTTGCGTTCATCTCCAATGGCATAAACTCCCATATCCCTGGGTGTCATTGAAAGATTAGTATAGGTCTCTGTAGAAGTTGACTCTATACTTTCGGTGTCTGATTCGGGAGACTGGCGACCCCCAGCATCGGAATCAGATGAGTACGAAGCCGGTTGTCGTAACCTCGAACGAGTATTTCAGAACACCCCAGCTTCGGTGTTCCTAAGGAGCATGTTGAATCTCCTTCGGCTCAGAGTTCTAGAGGGATGACATCTTGAGCCCGACCTTCCTTTAGGTATGTGTGAAGCCATGTTTACAGATGCATGTGTGGGCTTGCTAGGAGGCGTAATAGACATGCTGGAAGATCCTATCTCCTTGCGTTTCTGGATTAGATACTTGCGCAGGTCAGGATGAGTTACAGAAGAAGAAGATGATGGCTTGTTCCTTCTATTCATATCAGTGGGCATGCGGATGTTGGGAACCATAGTTTTTCCTGTGCCACCTATATACAACAGGTTGGCCATCTGGGTAACGGATAATCCTCGAAGAGGGTGTCTTTCCGTAAATTGAGCCTTCTTTATGCTGAGGGGCTTCTCCTGGCATAATTTGGATCTCTGCTCTGGTTGGCGTAAAGCTGAGGATGTCCTCAGTCGGCCGTCAGTCTCTCGCGTAATCCGGATGGCGGGCAGATTATTCCCTTGCTGGCGTAAAGGTCGAGAAGTTGAGTAGTCCGCCGCTTGCTTTCTCTTGCGTAGATTGCAGGGATCATCTGCTCTTCCGCGAAAGGCAGATGCATTTTTATACGTGTAGCGCGTTTGGGATTCCTGATTTGGCGCTGAGGCATTATCAGAAATTTTGTCTATTCCGCCACAGACGGGAGATAGAATTTTACGCGTAGAGCATGATGTGTACTTTTGGACTAGCACTGAGGCATTGCCAGAAGTTTTGTCTGCCCTGTCAAAGACAGGCGACTGAATTTTACGCGCAAGGCGTGGAGTATACTTCTGGATTGGCGCTGAGGCATTGCCAGAAGTTTTGTCTGCCCTGTCAGAGACAGGCGACTGAATTTTACGCGCAAGGCGCGGAGGGAGCAATGCTACAACCTCGTTGGTCGGAGAGATCGAAAAGATCGGAGAGTCGACAGGAATGGTAGAGGATTGTCACGCCCCAGTCCCAAAATGTCGAGGGACTGGAGAGGCGTGGCAATGGCCAGCAGCACGCACCGATGGACAACCCAATTTAATGGATCCATCAGGGCATGCTTAAGCTGTAGTCTAACAGGAATTAGGGCAATAGTTACAAGTTACGGGTTATTCTATTCTTATCCACTCAGATAATCATAGATTAAAAGACAGAGTAAAGCAAACAGAAATAACTGTCAAATCTCAATAAATTCCTCGGGAAACAATCCGAGAATATGTCTGGTACAACAATGCAAAAAGACAGGAAATAATCAACTGGAAATGGAAAAAAAACTGACTACATACGGGCAATGCTCAGGAGAAGTCCTCTGGTGCGAGCTCGTCTTCAGGTCCTGGTACAGCTCCTGGAAGTGCTCCTGTACGAGGTGTCTCTAGATGTATCTCCTCGGCTATACCTGGGGACATCATCCATTCTAGGTCCTCAGGGGACATAGCAAGGTACAGATAATACAAGCCAAATATAAGCAGTGCAGAAACAAATAAGCAATAGGGTAAACTATGTAACCAGCTAAGTGATAAATGCAATATAAGAGCAGCACAAGAAATTCAGGCTGAAACTACTACAAGCTCTGTGTCGGGGAGCCGGTAGCAGTGATATCATGTAGTTGTCCAGCTCGTAGTGAGACTTAAGACGCCAGCATAATATAACATCAACCTGTAGCCTGTGTATCTCTTCCCACCCAATGTAATCACGCATATCATGACCATAACGTCTCATGTCCATGTCAGCGGGATTATAGCTAATGCAGCAAGTCATAATGTCTATAAAATATCACTGTCAAGTCCTGTATCCTATACAGAATCACCATGAATGTCTCAGGAAGACTCTGTCTCATGAATAGTGTCAAGTGTCCTGGGTTCTGGAGTACTTGATAAGACAAGTACGAGAATTATCGGGTCTCGATATCCATCTCTATGTGACGTTACACAACTCCACGTACGGAGTTGGCACCCGACTGGTAATCGGTCGCTAAGTACGCCACTCGGTCCTAGGTTTTAACAGTTAAACAGGTTTATATTTAAATCCACAAAAAATCTATTAAAATACTATGTCAAGAATTACTGAGATTTGGCAAGCTTTACTTGTCCATTATTGCATAATTAAATCCAGAAAATAATTAGCAAGCTGCAGGGTTTGGCAAGGTACACTTGCCTGTGGTTCCGGCTCTGATTTCGGCTCTGACTTCAGTTGGATTTGCAGGTGGCACTCCGGTTGCTGAAACAAACATCACCATCAGATCCAGAAAATATCAATCAGCTAGAAACGCCTGTCCTTGGGTCCAATTTGGAGACAAGGGCAGAAACGGCAGTTTCGGGTCAAAACGGGGTCCACTTGTGGGCCCGCTTTGCATCGAAAAATGTGTCCTGGTCAAAGGTCTCCAAATTCACCAAACTTAGTGTCAACAGGTCAGGAACGATGATACGAACCCAACGGAACTTTCAGAATTGGATTCCGATGAGCCGATCACAAAATCGCCCGTCGAGCGGGGCCTGTGGGGCCCACGACACGCGATTTCGTCAACGTTCTCAGAATCGAACCAAACTTGACCCACAGGACCAGCGTATCGCTACGAGTCCGATGGCGCAAGTTTCGTCTCAATCCGACGTGTGTACACAAAGTTAGGGCGCGTTCCAGAAAGTACGGATACGGGACGATGTCCGCGAATACGCGTTGATTCCGGTGTGCACGCACACCCGAATCAGCTTCCCCAAAATCCCACACGTCCGTATCGACGATGCGCACGTATCTGTGAAGACCGCGCGCGACCAAGTCGTCCCGTTTGGCGGGGCGTACTCAGTTCCGGGGTGAAACAGGGTCTGGTTTTTTCCTGTTTTTGGATCGCGGTGTGCGATCACCACAGGACGCGATGCCCCGAAAAGTTTATCCGGACACCGAGAGGGTCATACAGGCTTCGCAACGCAATTTGTGGAAACAAAAACGGAGCTACGAGCAAAAAGTTACACGCACCTGAAGGGGACCCGAAAACCAGGGTCGAACACGTGTCGGACACAGGGGCCGAATTTAGGATTAAGGTTAGGGCTATTCCTTAGGCCGGCGGCGCTGCGGCGGAGGGTGGCCGGTGCTCAGGCGGCGAGGCGCGCGGCGGCGAGGCGGAGGCGAGGCGGCTCGGGGACGGCGGCGCGGCGCTGGCTGCCGCTGCTGTTGTCGACTGCGACGGTCGACGAGCCGGAGACGAAGGGGAGGGGAGGGCTGTGCTGCGGCGGAGATACAGCGGCGAGTCGCAGCGGCGCTGGGCGGTGGCCGGGGTGGAGCGGCCTGGCTGACCGGGTGGTGGCGGTGGCGGTTCGTGGCAGTGGCGGAGGGAGAGAGGGGAGGGGTTTCGAGGGGGTCGGCCGGAGGGGTTAAATAGGGCGGAGGAGAGGGAGCGGGGCCGAGCGGGGCGGAGGTCGTGGGAGTGAGGGCCGGCCGGAGCGGGCGGAGGGCGCGACGGAGGCGGCGGGAAAGTCGGGGACGGAGGCTGGGTCGTGGGGGTGAGGGGGCCGGGTCGGGTTTGCGGGTCGGGCGGCGGCGGATCAGACCCGACCCGCTAGGCGGGGTCTGGGCCGGGTTGGGCTGGGCCGGGCCGGCCCAACGGGCCGCGGGCCGGATAAAAAGAAAAAGAAAAAGAATAATAATATTAATAATAATAATAAAATCAATAATTAATTAATAAATAATTAATTAAATAAGTAAATATTTTTTAGGCATTTAAAAATAGGTCCGGGGCCCAATAAATTCCAGAAAAATTGCCCTAAGTCCAGTTTTTCATTTTACATCCAAAAATATTATTTTCATAATATTTTAATACTGTTTAATATCGATTAAAAATCATTGAATAATTAAAACCCTGTTTTTAAATTACAGAAAATTCCCAGAAAATTTCAGAAAATTGTGAAAAATTCAGTTTTAAAAATTTTGAAAAATTAGGGGGTTTACAATCTACCCCCCTTAAGAGGATTGCGTCCTCGCAATCAAAGAATAACCGGTCAACGGAGATGACGCGGTCGCAAGCATCGTTTGAACCACATCACAAGAGACTTCAGGGAAATACCGTTTCCCTAAAAATTGAAAGTTTACACTTTCCAGGAAAATCTAGTTAAAGCAAAAATCTACAACTTTTATGAAAACCAGTTGTTATTAACAAGTTTGCAAATTACTAGGTTGGGGCTGAGGTCACGAACCAACGGACTACAACAAGACTAGAAACGGATAACTACGAATCACTTACGCGCATTGGCTATTCCACGAGTCTGCGCGTTCTCCACGGTCATCGTCAGGGCTTGCTCGCGTCCTTGCAGTCGATTCTTCTGCTGTTGAGCCTGTTGGAAGAGTAGTTCCTGGGGTATCAAGGGTGGCCTCGGCTGATACCCTGCTGGAGCTGGTGGTAGGACTTCGTGAACTTCCGTTTGCGGTACTTCCAATGCTGGAGAGGCTGGCCTCGCTTGCTGGTTACCCTTTGGTGCTCGGTCTCGACGATCAGGGCATTCCTTTAATAAATGCTGACTGGACCCGCAAACTATGCATAATCTCTTCTTTCGTCTGCACTCGTCTTCAGTATGGCCTCGCTTGCGACAATATGGGCAAACAGGTATTGTCTGTGGAGTTGCTTCTGGTGGCTGGTGAACGTGAGGTCTTTTTGCAACTTCTTCTTGTAGTGCTGAAGTGGAAGTCCGTTTCAGACTAGTCTCTCTCCTGATGACGCGCTCGATGCGTCGTGCTGCAGCAAGGACGTCCGAGTACGAAGTAGGTGCAACGGATCCAATTAGTTTCTGTAGCTCAATGTTTAGTCCGTCGAAGAATTTCTCAGCCTTCTCTTCTTCTGTCGGGATCAATGTTGGAGCGAAGCGACTTAGACGAATGAACTCAGCGTTGTACTCTTCCACCGTCTTAGTATCCTGAGTAAGGTGATTGAACTTGTCCCGAAGTTCTGATCGAGCGATAGCTGGAATGTACATCTCCTGAAAGAGTCTAGAGAACTCTTCCCAAGTGACTCAGTCTGGTCCGAGCCGTGCTTCCTCAGATAGCCACCAGTGATGTGCATTGTCCGTCAACTGCATTCTGACGGCAGTCATCCAACGTTCCTTTGGAAGCTCAGCTGCTTCTAGTTGATGTTGAGTGTTGGTGAGCCACTCATGAACTTCAGTGGGCTCTTCTTTGCCTGAGAAGGTACGAGGCTTCAGCTGGCGAAAATCAGAAATAGAGCCCGTCGTTGGTCGTCGTGCTGGTAGGTCTGCCTGCTCCAGTGCAGTTATTAGGCTGCGACTCAAAGCCTCTTGTTGAGTTTGCATTATTGCATAGACCATTTGAAATAGCTGATTTCCGTCCATGGCCTGCCCTGGTGGAATTACGGGCATTGATGGAGTAACTGGCGTCGTTGGTGGAATGTCATCTTGCTGGATTCTCGAGGCATGTTGTCGAGCTGATTGTCCTTCATCTACTGGTGTTACTTCATCTTCGTTGGTTACCTTAGCATCTCGTGGTGACGTTATGGGAGTCTCGTCGTTTCCTCATGAATCCATAACCCTGCAACCAAAATAAACAATAAGAGGCGCACAGGAATCAAGGCAGGATGCAAGTCAAGGAATTAAATTCGAAGTCGATATGGATACCAAGAACGTTTCAAGCAAGTGGATGAGATCCTAAAACTTATCCTATCTTTATTGCAGGCCTGTTCGGTCCCTGAGTTGAAACCGAACAATTTAGTCGTTGACCTGCATGGGCCACCACAAAAACCATGTCACACCCCAGTCCCAAAATGTCGAGGGACTGGAGAGGCGTGGCAATGGCCAGCAGCACGCACCGATGGACAACCCAATTTAATGGATCTATCAGGGCATGCTTAAGCTGTAGTCTAACAGGAATTAGGGCAATAGTTACAAGTCACGGGTTATTCTATTCTTATCCACTCAGATAATCACAGATTAAAAGACAGAGTAAAGCAAACAGAAATAACTGTCAAATCTCAATAAATTCCTCGGGAAACAATCTGAGAATATGTCTGGTACAACAATGCAAAAAGACAAGAAATAATCAACTGGAAATGGAAAAAAAACTGACTACATACGGGCAATGCTCAGGAGAAGTCCTCTGGTGCGAGCTCGTCTTCAGGTCCTGGTACAGCTCCTAGAAGTGCTCCTGTACGGGGTGTCTCTGGATGTATCTCCTCGGCTATACCTGGGGACATCATCCAATCCAGGTCCTCAGGGGACATAGCAAGGTACAGATAATACAAGCCAAATATAAGCAGTGCAGAAACAAATAAGCAATAGGGTAAACTATGTAACCAGCTAAGTGATAAATGCAATATGAGAGCAGCACAAGAAACTCAGGCTGAAACTACTACAAGCTCTGTGTCGGGGAGCCGGTAGCAGTGATATCATGTAGTTGTCCAGCTCGTAGTGAGACTTAAGACGCCAGCATAATATAACATCAACCTGTAGCCTGTGTATCTCTCCCCACCCAATGTAATCACGCATATCATGACCATAACGTCTCATGTCCATGTCAGCGGGATTATAGCTAATGCAGCAAGTCATAATGTCTATAAAATATCACTGTCAAGTCCTGTATCCTATACAGAATCACCATGAATGTCTCAGGAAGACTCTGTCTCATGAATAGTGTCAAGTGTCCTGGGTTCTGGAGTACTTGATAAGACAAGTACGAGAATTATCGGGTCTCGATATCCATCTCTATGTGACGTTACACAACTCCGCGTACGGAGTTGGCACCCGACTGGTAATCGGTCGCTAAGTACGCCACTCGGTCCTAGGTTTTAACAGTTAAACAGGTTTATATTTAAATCCACAAGAAATCCATTAAAATACTATGTCAAGAATTACTGAGATTTGGCAAGCTTTACTTGTCCATTATTGCATAATTAAATCCAGAAAATAATTAGCAAGCTGCAGGGTTTGGCAAGGTACACTTGCCTGTGGTTCCGGCTCTGATTTCGGCTCTGACTTCAGTTGGATTTGCAGGCGGCACTCCGGTTGCTGAAACAAATATCACCATCAGATCCAGAAAATATCAATCAGCTAAAAATACCTGTCCTTGGGTCCAATTTGGAGACAAGGGCAGAAACGACAGTTTTGGGTCAAAACGGGGTCCACATGTGGGCCCGCTTTGCACCGAAAAATGTGTCCGGGTCAAAGGTCTCCAAATTCACCAAACTTAGTGTCAACAAGTCAGGAACGATGATAAAAACCCAATAAAACTTCCAGAATTGGATTCCGATGAGCCGATCACAAAATCGCCCGTCGAGCGGGGCCTGTGGGGCCCACGACACGCGATTTCGTCAACGTTCTCAGAATCGAACCAAACTTGACCCACAGGACCAGCGTATCGCTACGAGTCCGATGGCGCAAGTTTTGTTTCAATCTGACGTGTGTACACAAAGTTAGGGCACGTTCCAGAAAGTACGAATACGGGACGATGTCCGCGGATACGCGTTGATTCCGGTGTGCACGCACACCCGAATCAGCTTCCGCAAAATCCCATACGTCCGTATCGATGATGCACACGTATCTGTGAAGACCGCGCGCGACCAAGTCGTCCCGTTTGGAGGGGCGTACTCAGTTCCGGGGTGAAACAGGGTCTGGTTTTTTCCTGTTTTTGGATCGCGGTGTGTGATCACCACAGGACGTGATGCCCCGAACAATTTATCCGGACACCGAGAGGGTCATACAGGCTTCGCAACGCAATTTGCGAAAACAAAAACGGAGCTACGAGCAAAAAGTTACACGCACCTGAAGGGGACCCGAAAACCAGGGTCGAACCGTGTCCGACACGTGTCCAACACGTGTCGGACACAAGGGCCGAATTTAGGATTAGGGTTAGGGCTATTCCTCTGGCCGGCGGCGCTGCGGCGGAGGGTGGCCGATGCTCAGGCGGTGAGGCGCGCGGCGGCGAGGCGGAGACGAGGCGGCTCGGGGACGGCGGTGCGGCGCTGGCTGCCGCTGCTGCTGTCGACTGCGGCGGTCGACGAGCCGGAGACGAAGGGGAGGAGAGGGCTGTGCTGCGGCGGAGATGCAGCGGCGAGTCGCAGCGGCGCTGGGCGGTGGCCGGGGTGGAGCGGCGCGGCTGACCGGGTGGTGGCGGTGGCGGTTCGTGGCAGTGGCGGAGGGAGAGAGGGGAGGGGTTTCGAGGGGGTCGGCCGGAGGGGTTAAATAGGGCGGAGGAGAGGGAGTGGGGCCGAGCGGGGCGGAGGTCGTGGGGGTGAGGGCCGGCCGGAGCGGGCGGAGGGCGCGGCGGAGGCGGCGGGAAAGTCGGGGACGGAGGCTGGGTCGTGGGGGTGAGGGGGCCGGGTCGGATTTGCGGGTCGGGCGGCGGCGGATCCGACCCGACCCGCTGGGCGGGGTCTGGGCCGGATTGGACTGGGCCGGGCCGGCCCAACGGGCCGCGGGCCGGATAAAAAAAAAAAAAAAAAAAAAATAATATTAATAATAATAATAAAATCAATAATTAATTAATAATTAATTAATTAAATAAGTAAATACTTTTTAGGCATTTAAAAATAGGTCAGTGGCCCAATAAATTCTAGAAAATTTGCCCTAAGTCCAATTTTTTATTTTACATCCAAAAATATTATTTTTATAATATTTTAATACTGTTTAATATCGATTAAAAATTATTGAATAATTAAAACCCTGTTTTTAAATTACAGAAAATTCCCAGAAAATTCCAGAAAATTGTGAAAAATCCAGTTTTGAAAATTTTGAAAAATTAGGGGGTTTACAAGGATGTCTTGGGCATCCAGACCTTACGCAGCTTCCTGTTGTCTTGGACAGAGAGAGAGTGAGAGCTACCCCCTGTTCGAAGCATATCTTCGTAGGCAGACTGGTCGAACTGGACGACCAGTGTGTTCTTCACGGATCCCACGGATACCGTATCGTGTTGAGCAATTGCTTTCTCATCAGAAGAGAAAGATGTCCCCAGCAGATTCGCCATCTTGTTGTCTGATAAAATAAACAAAAGATATGGAAACGAGGCTTTATACGAAAACCTGCTCTTTATGTTTACAAACAAGCAGTACAATTAATCCTATACGAGGATGTCGAGTATAATTTTTTAATCTGGGTAAATATTGCTATAGGAGTCTGATATGCAGTCGATCACTTTGTCTCTTGGACCACACGATGATGAAGAAGTGCCGTAGAAGACAAAAAGCAACTTCGAAGGTTGCTAAAGAGAGTGGATGCTCGATGCCAAAGTCGTCGATCACTACCCTTTGCCTGAGCTCTGGATTCTTCTCTCTTGAAATCTGCGACCAAATCTCGACCTTTCAATCTTTTGTTTTTCAACCTTGGATCTGAAACTGGATTTCTTGACCAATTTCTGACCCTTTTCCCTCTATCAATAAAGGTCTCTATTTATAGAGTTTTAGTGACAGTGACCACTCAGTCGGTGTAGAAATCGAGTAGTAGAAAGTACAGCACCCTTTTACACAACGGTTATAATAACCATTGCCCGCGTATAGATGACCTTTTGAATGAGCGTGTGACGCGTGTCCAACTAAGGGACAACGTTTATAACTGCTACAAAGATCACGGCATAGAAGCCACGTAGGTAGTTATCCTTTGTGTAGAAGAGGTAGACGTAGAAGCCAATAATTGTCACCATGACGTAGAAGCCAAGTAGGCATAGAAGCCGAGTAGGCGTAGAAGCCGAGTAGGTGTAGAAGTCGAGTGGGCGTAGAAGCCGAGATGATGTAGACGTTTTAGCCAAAATTATGGCTCTTGGAGATATAATCAAATCTCTTGCATTAAATGCAGAGATCTGCCCCCATCCTGCGCATTAAATGTAGAGGCTTGTATTTAAGATTTGCCATCATTCTGTGCATTAAATGCAGATACGCGCCTCGAATCCTGTACGAAGAGTAACTGCTGATGTGGCAGTCTGTTTGTCTTTTGCGGAGCGTAAGAAGCTCACGTCTGCTTGTGTAAAATTAGGCAGCGTATCTTCTTGTATGCGTAAAAGCAGTTTACGCAAAGGGGATGTCACTAAACGACGGTTCGGTGATATTTAATCAAATCTCCTACATTAAATGCAGAGATTCGCCATTATCCTGCCCATTAAATACAGATGCGTGTTTTTAAGGTCTGCCACCCTTTCTGCGCATTAAATGCAGAGACGTGCCTCGAACTCTGTCATTATTCTGCGCATTAAATACAGATACGTGCCTCGAGCCCTGTACGAAGAGCAGCTTTTGACGTGGCAGGCTGTTTGTGTCACTACCACATTCCGAAACCAGGGGCATTTTTGACTTTTTATAATATTTAATATTATTGTAGTTATAATTAATTAATTGCCTGATAGTATTTAAATTAAATAACTGTGTGATGGGTACTTTAATATATTATATTATAGACAGTGTCCATTATGTTTGTGAGGGTAGACTAGACCTAGAAGCCCAGTAGGTGACCACCTGTCCAAATCGTAGAATTATGTAATTAATTATTTTATTTATAATTTAATTCTTGGAGTTTGTAATTAATTACTGTATTTTATTTAATATTATTGCGCGTTGCCTTTGCTTCGATAATTGGAGCAGTACCCTGACTTTTGTCTTCCAACAAATTTCACCATCTTGCCCTAGATATGCCCGCCTTCAATTCTGCTATTTTTGCAACTCATAATTATGCTCTATGTACCTTGTTTCTAGCCGCACAAAAATCGTCGTGGATGTTATTTAATAAATTCCTATTTTTGTATCGTTGTGCGTTCCAATCGAAAATTGGAGGCCATCTTGACCTATTTTTCGTGCGACCCAAATTAGGGTAATATTCTGTTCTGAGTCTTCTTCAATATTGGTATTGATGACCTGACCTGATTTTGGCTCCATGTACTCCTAATTAACTGTTGAACACAACTTGCATTTATTTCTATTTAAATTGAGGATACCATTTTATCTGATTCTAAAATCCCAATTTAATTTCAGTGTCCTGCTAATTGAGCCCGTACCAGTCCTACAGCGTCCCCTGACCCTACAAAACACCGGACCCCGAATCGCCCGCCAAATTTTCGTTATTTTATGTGTTTGTGCAATTTCCCAAATTTAAGGGGGGTTAAATTGCAAATTGATATTTTGTGCCAACACCCAATTATTTTAACCAATGAGGAATCCTTAATATATTTAATTAAACCTCACCCTAAATTCCCCATGAATTAATTTCCCTCATGTTCAATCTGAGCCACTCATTTAGAGGGTCAATCACAACCCTCCATCACACCCTCTCTCTCCCTATTTAATATATTGTACCCTCAACCCTAATCCCTAGAAACCTAGGTTTTCCCCCACCTCACAAGCCTCCAAAAATTCCTCAAGCCCCTCTTTCATACGTAGGATTTTTCTTCTCTTCTCCTTCTCCTTTCTTCTCATTTCTTTTCTTCTTCTTCTCTTTCCCTTCCTTCTTCTTCCTTATTGAATTCTTTTTTCTTCATTGAAATTAATTTTTCGAATTCAAATAGATAAAGGGGGGGGAATACTGTTTCTCAACTCCCCTATACTGTAGCCGGCCCCTATACTCAGACCTCCGGCCGACGAGCGGCCCGGCCTCCAGCCTTCACCCGGCGGCCTGCTGGCTGTAGCCGGCCCCGCTCCGGCGGCCCTCGCGAGTCCCCCCGGCGACTGCTCCGGCGGCTCTCCCTCTTCCCGCTGCTCTTCCCCGAGCGTCCGGCCAACCCCCGGTGCTCCGGCTGCTGATTCACCACCACCACCTACACCATTCACCACCACCGACAGCGCTCCGGCGGACGCTGCTCCTCTCCCATCTCCTCCCTGCTGCATCCGACCGGCGGCTGCCCCCACCCCCACTGCCGAGCTCCGGCCGGCCAGCGACAGTGAGCCTTCCTCTTCTTCTTCCTCTTCTTTTTCTCTCTATATATATATATATATATGTATATATATATATATATATGTATATATACATATGTATATACTTGAGTATATATATAGATATGTATAGGTATTTGTAGGTATTTAAATTTATGTATAATTAGTGTAATTAATTTGTATACGTATAGTATCTATTTATTAATAATTAATTTTATGTAGGAATTTTGTATAAGTAGATGGATACATTAGCATGCATATGTGATTATGAAAATTAATGTTTAATATATATTAGTATGGTATATATATATATATAAATTGTATAATGTATTGTGGGTGTATTCACTATAATGTATATATGTATACATATTTTGTAAACGTATGTATAATATATATGTATAAGTACATATTTTGTATATGTATATTGGTGCATTTTATATATATATACTTTGTATATTTAATATAATTAGTATATATACTTTGTATATACTAGTATATGTATTTGTGTATATATATATATATCTAATGTATATATATATAAATGTTTGTTTATATATTTAAATTAGTGTGAAATTAGTATATGCTTTTAATTAAATTTGTATGTATATATATTGTAAAGTATTTATATATTTAGTTAATGTGAAATTAGCATATGTATATTATTACTTTATTAATATCTGATTATATGAGCATAGTAGGTAATTAAATAAATTATATAATTAAGTATGTATTTAATTAAGGCAAATGTATATACCACGTATTTGGTATATGTATTATTTTTGGTAAAAATGTATAAATATGTAAATTGTATATTATTTAATTATTAGAAATCAATTGTATAAGTATAGTATATATTTAAATAAATTCTATAATTAAGTTGGTATATATATATATTTTGTATATATATATATACTTGATATAATTTTAAATTTATATTTTGTACATACATTTAATATATTTATATATATATATATGATTGATATATATAAATACGTGTGCTACTATATGTATTTTAAATATATATATACATAGCATATTTTCAATATATATTTAATTGGTATATTCATCTGTATATAGTATTGTATAATTTAATTGGTATAAATTAGTATATAAAAATAATAGTATACGTACTATTTTTTGGTGTATATATATAGATCTTTATTGTTCAATTGACATAGATATATATGTGTAGGTATATTTTTGTATAAACCCTTAGTACGTTTTTATAATATATACATGTATACTTTGTAGTTGTATTTAATTGGAGATATGGTTGTATGTACATACAGGTATTAGTTTTATTTAAAGTATATATATATTTTACTTATATTTATTATTATAATTAAGGGATATTAAGATATAGTTGGCCTATCTAGTAGATGACCCCTACCGTACCTAGCGTAGCCCTAAGGCCAGTGTATTCCTATTGTGTGTTAGGATAGCTTCTGATACAAATGTCATATTGTGTTATGTTTATAGGACTGTTGGGTTACCCAGGGGATACTCTGGAACAGGACATCCATAAATACCAGCTAAGGACCGAGGCAAGTACATTCTCTGATAATTTCCAATTCTTGATAATTGCTATAAGTTCAATGATCTTGAAATGTTACAACTGAATCTTTGACTCTGTGCTACACGGACTAGTATATAGCCTGGATCTGCAGTCATGAGATATTACCTTGATTATCGTATTGACATTATACACGGCATGTATATTTAGACATCGTACATGATAGACTTGACTTGCTCGTGTATCGTGACGTGTCATGGTTGGATCCACAGTACTAGTTGGGGGCGGGGAAGTAGTTAGTAAGAAATGTGATCATAACCTCTTATTGTAGCATAGAAATTGTAAGTGTTAATCATGCTCTTCACCCATGATTAGCCAGGCCAGTAGCTATCGTACATGTTCCCAAGCCGATCACATTTTGAAACTACTATTTCAAACACCTAGAATAGATTACAGTTCCCTATTTTTATCATATACTACATCACCCGTATATGATACTGTTTCTTGTTCTTTTTATTTCCATACATGCACCGACTGTAACATATTGCCTGTCTCTCTATATTACCTGTCTCTCTTAAATTGCTATTTCAATTATTTTCACTGTCTTCTCAGTAGCTAGCATGACATGTTTTATTGTATTATAGACATTATCAATTAATGGAATTGTTATTTGAGAGTGTTGCTTTGCTCCTTCCTGACTGGAAATATTTTTCCAGACTATGCCTTAGAGGACCGCTGTCCAACACTTATGGTGAGTAGCTGCAGACTTGATAGTAGTTGAGATTCCAGGAGGTCTAGCTGGAAATTACTATTTTTAGTTAGTTCTTTTAACAGTCTATTTGGTACCGGATTTGTCTCTGGCATTGTTGATGATTCTTGGATATTGTTAAGTTAAGTTATTTTCTTGTGGACTTGTGTTGTGTTTAATTTTAGTTTATTATTCGAAATCTTATCGTGCTATAATCCTGTGATTGAGTATGTGTTCATCTTATTTGTGTCATCCGTGCCTCCTAATGGAGATTGGATGTTTGCGTGACAGTAGTTAGATAGTATCAAGACCTTGACAGCGTTCTACCGCCGATGCTGCGGCGTAGGCTGGACGTACCCACGCACTCGTGCCCCTAAACCGGGTACGGGTCATGACACATTTTTAGTGGTGGCCCATGCAGATCAGACTTCGCGAGTTGTGCGACGTCGTAGTAGTGTGACATCCTTGTTATACTACTGCGTGCCTGCTATAGGATATAGGACATAGGACTATAGGATACTAGGACGAGAGCAAATACTCAATCACAATTCCTTGAGAGATTCCTGGGATGACCCCTGAGAATCTTGTTAAAACTTCCAATTTAAAATCATTCCCTTGTTCCGTCCATTCTCACTTGTTGATATTGATTGATTGTTGTTAATTAAGGTATTAAGTTAGGATTTTTTGCTTCATTATAGAGTTGATTTCATATTAAGATGAATTTATAGACTGATTTATGGTATTATTTGATGATGTCCGTCAATGAGGACAGTAAAAATGATTAACATTAGAGCTGTTGGACTACAGAAGGTGGATTTAAAATTTTAATTGAAGATTGAAAATGAATTTCAAATTTTAGGATTCTGAGAAGATTGAGATTGTTATTAAAATTTATTTTGAGGGATTCAGATTCGATTCAATAAACCTAGACAAGTTTGTAAGGATTTTGTGTGGTTAAGTTTTATTTCAGTATTTAATAATTAACCTTGAGGAACGTGTATACATTATACTTTAAAAGTTTATTCGAGGAGTTATTTTCAGGAATTTTATTTGAGGATAAAAATCTTATAGTGGGAGATATATTAGTATATAAGTAGATAAGATGCATGTGTAAGGATTTGTTGGCTTGAGCATGATTAAGATCTCACTGTCAACTGGCTTGGGTGTTCAACTAGGATTGTATTAGAGAGAGAGAGCAGTAGTTAGTATGGTGTGTTGCAACTGTTATGCACTTGAGTGATAAGGATAACTAGCATCAACTGTTGCATGTAGGTAAGGAAGATAGCAGTGAGTGTGTTTGTGATAGAACTGTGATACCTAGGGGATAGAGGTATCAGACCTTGGATGCATCTTTGACCTGTACAATCATAACTAGGGTTTATTTCCAATCTATTTATCTTGAATGTTGCCTCCTTAGAACTGTACTGTCCTTCCTTGATGATATCGCATTTTGCCTAAATTGATTCTTTGGGATCTGTCTTCAGGATGTCGCCGCAGACACGGTCTATGAGAGCGGGAACATCAGCTTTAGAAGGATCTGCCACCTCTCTACCTGATGGACAGACAACCGTAGTTCCTCCTACATCTCCGATGCACGTAGGTGATCCTCCTCCTCCACATGTTAAGAGGATAGCCGTAGTTGTAACGGACAACCTTCCTCCTCCATCAACTCCGATTCCCGGAGGTTTGCCCATTGACGGAACGCAGATGTTTACCTTGATCCAAGGCATGGTAGATGCCCAGAGAGTGACGGCAGATGCTCAGCGAGTCCAAGCAGAGGCTCAGAGGGTGCAAGCAGAAGCGTACCAGGCACAAACCGAGCTTATGAAAGAAAACATGGAGAATGCTCATCAAGTGACTCTCCAAGCTTTAGAGAGAGTAGCACAGTACCAGCAGTTTCCTGGCCAGCAACAAAGATCAGGCACTATAGTGGATTTTAAAAGGATGATGCCTCGAGAGTTCAAAGGCACCGAAGGAATACTCTACGCTGACGACTGGCTAGAAGATATAGAGAGAAGCCTGCGATTGACCCAAATTCCGGAGAACTTGCAGATAGAAGCCGCTGGCAGTCAGATGTTCTATATTGCACTCACGTGGTACCGCACGGAGCCAAGAATTACTGCGCAAGGACTTACTTGGGAGACCTTCAAGGAGCTCTTCAAGGAGAAGTTCTTTCCCGACGTGGCATTGGGAACATTGGAAAGTCAGTTTCATGACTTAGTTCAAGGAAACATGTCGGTCGACGAGTACGCTGCAGAATTCTGTAGATTGAGCCGTTTTGTATCGTCTATGATTCGAGACCCTAGAGATCGAGCCCGGAAATTTAGAAAGGGACTGACGAGAGAGATTAATTCGCGCACTTCTGGTCGTCGTACCGCTACCTATGAGGCTATCTTGATGGATGCTCAAATTGCAAAAGAGGATCTGGACCTCAGGCCTAAGAGGAGTCACAATACTTTTGGAGATACGAATGATAGCGCAGGACCAGCCAAGCATCCCCGTATTCAGCACCAACAACAGTACCAAGTACCATTTCATATTCAGCAACAACCATGGATATTTCAGCATCCACCGCAGTACCTAGCACCAGTTCCTATCCAACAACATCCATGGGCGTATCAGTATCAACAACAGTACCAGACGCCAATTCGTATTCGGCAGGATCAACAGCAGCCTCCAAGAGAGACTCAACAGACTTGTCATTTCTGTAAGAAGCCAGGTCACCTTTGGGAGAGCTGTAGAACGAGGCTAGGACTTTGTTTGCACTGCGGCGCTGCGGGACATCGAGTAAGGGATTGTCTTCTAACCTCTTATCTTCCCGGCCAGCGCACAGCTTCAGATTATAGAGATCCAGTTAGGCTACCTGTGGAACCGTATATTGCTCAGCACCCGCAAAGGGAACCACCCCAGCAGGGCGGGCATTTACGATGACGGTCGAGGAGACCGATACTGCAGGTAATGTGTTAGCAGGTTCTGTTCTTTCCTTCATCCTGTTCCTATCTATTTGATTCTTTCCTTCTTTCTGTTCCTACCTATTTGATTGATTGATTGCTTAGTACAATACTTGTATGCATAATTTTCTTGTTAGAATGTAGTTAGTAGTACCCCTGATACATAGACTGCAACACCATAACAAATGAGACCATAACCATGTATGTTCCCCCTAGATTGTATGTGGTATGACTATAGGTAGAATTTTCTTAGACCGTGATTATTGGTGTTGACTGTAGTGAAGATTCATGAGGGAGTTATGACTTGACAAGAGGAACAAGATGATTAAAATTTGAGGATAATTATTGATTTAAATAAATGGTTAAGAAATTAACATGGCATAATTGGTGGTTAATTAATTCCAAGAAAGATTATGACATGTTTAAGTTGGTTATTAACTTGAAAATTTTGGGAGATTTATCAATGTATTTATTTAATTGCAAGTTATGAATTTTAGAACTTTATATTTGGATGTCACATTTGGAGAATCCTTAAATATCATATTGTTGAGTATTTTGAGGAGTGGATATTAAATTCCGGGTATTGAATTATTAACTCAAAACTTTCAAGGAAATTTTAATAAAAAGGGACTTTGATTCTATTTTGAGGATTTTTCAGGAATATAAATAATTCAGAATTTTTGAACATTGTGAGAGGACATTGTGAATTATTAACTAATTTCATGTATGATGAATTTAAAATTTGCTGGAATAATAATGTGTATGAATAAACGCTACTTTGAGGATTTTAATTTCGAGGACGAAATTCTTTTAAGGTGGGTAGACTTGTCACTACCACATTCCGAAACCAGGGGCATTTTCGACTTTTTATAATATTTAATATTATTGTAGTTATAATTAATTAATTGCCTGATAGTATTTAAATTAAATAACTGTGTGATGGGTACTTTAATATATTATATTATAGACAGTGTCCATTATGTTTGTGAGGGTAGACTAGACCTAGAAGCCCAGTAGGTGACCACCTGTCCAAATCGTAGAATTATGTAATTAATTATTTTATTTATAATTTAATTCTTGGAGTTTGTAATTAATTACTGTATTTTATTTAATATTATTGCGCGTTGCCTTTGCTTCGATAATTGGAGCAGTACCCTGACTTTTGTCTTCCAACAAATTTCACCATCTTGCCCTAGATATGCCCGCCTTCAATTCTGCTATTTTTGCAACTCATAATTATGCTCTATGTACCTTGTTTCTAGCCGCACAAAAATCGTCGTGGATGTTATTTAATAAATTCCTATTTTTGTATCGTTGTGCGTTCCAATCAAAAATTGGAGGCCATCTTGACCTATTTTTCGTGCGACCCAAATTAGGGTAATATTCTGTTCTGAGTCTTCTTCAATATTGGTATTGATGACCTGACCTGATTTTGGCTCCATGTACTCCTAATTAACTGTTGAACACAACTTGCATTTATTTCTATTTAAATTGAGGATACCATTTTATCTGATTCTAAAATCCCAATTTAATTTCAGTGTCCTGCTAATTGAGCCCGTACCAGTCCTACAGCGTCCCCTGACCCTACAAAACACCGGACCCCGAATCGCCCGCCAAATTTTCGTCATTTTATGTGTTTGTGCAATTTCCCAAATTTAAGGGGGGTTAAATTGCAAATTGATATTTTGTGCCAACACCCAATTATTTTAACCAATGAGGAATCCTTAATATATTTAATTAAACCTCACCCTAAATTCCCCATGAATTAATTTCCCTCATGTTCAATCTGAGCCACTCATTTAGAGGGTCAATCACAACCCTCCATCACACCCTCTCTCTCCCTATTTAATATATTGTACCCTCAACCCTAATCCCTAGAAACCTAGGTTTTCCCCCACCTCACAAGCCTCCAAAAATTCCTCAAGCCCCTCTTTTATACGTAGGATTTTTCTTCTCTTCTCCTTCTCCTTTCTTCTCATTTCTTTTCTTCTTCTTCTCTTTCCCTTCCTTCTTCTTCCTTATTGAATTCTTTTTTCTTCATTGAAATTAATTTTTCGAATTCAAATAGATAAGGGGGGGGGAATACTGTTTCTCAACTCCCCTATACTGTAGCCGGCCCCTGTACTCAGACCTCCGGCCGGCGAGCGGCCCGGCCTCCAGCCTTCACCCGGCGGCCTGCTGGCTGTAGCCGGCCCCGCTCCGGCGGCCCTCGCGAGTCCCCCCGGCGACTGCTCCGGCGGCTCTCCCTCTTCCCGCTGCTCTTCCCCGAGCGTCCGGCCAACCCCCGGTGCTCCGGCTGCTGATTCACCACCACCACCTACACCATTCACCACCACCGACAGCGCTCCGGCGGACGCTGCTCCTCTCCCATCTCCTCCCTGCTGCATCCGACCGGCGGCTGCCCCCACCCCCACTGCCGAGCTCCGGCCGGCCAGCGACAGTGAGCCTTCCTCTTCTTCTTCCTCTTCTTTTTCTCTCTCTCTATATATATATATATGTATATATATATATATATATATATGTATATATACATATGTATATACTTGAGTATATATATAGATATGTATAGGTATTTGTAGGTATTTAAATTTATGTATAATTAGTGTAATTAATTTGTATACGTATAGTATCTATTTATTAATAATTAATTTTATGTAGGAATTTTGTATAAGTAGATGGATACATTAGCATGCATATGTGATTATGAAAATTAATGTTTAATATATATTAGTATGGTATATATATATATATAAATTGTATAATGTATTGTGGGTGTATTCACTATAATGTATATATGTATACATATTTTGTAAACGTATGTATAATATATATGTATAAGTACATATTTTGTATATGTATATTGGTGCATTTTATATATATATACTTTGTATATTTAATATAATTAGTATATATACTTTGTATATACTAGTATATGTATTTGTGTATATATATATATATCTAATGTATATATATATAAATGTTTGTTTATATATTTAAATTAGTGTGAAATTAGTATATGCTTTTAATTAAATTTGTATGTATATATATTGTAAAGTATTTATATATTTAGTTAATGTGAAATTAGCATATGTATATTATTACTTTATTAATATCTGATTATATGAGCATAGTAGGTAATTAAATAAATTATATAATTAAGTATGTATTTAATTAAGGCAAATGTATATACCACGTATTTGGTATATGTATTATTTTTGGTAAAAATGTATAAATATGTAAATTGTATATTATTTAATTATTAGAAATCAATTGTATAAGTATAGTATATATTTAAATAAATTCTATAATTAAGTTGGTATATATATATATTTTGTATATATATATATACTTGATATAATTTTAAATTTATATTTTGTACATACATTTAATATATTTATATATATATATGATTGATATATATAAATACGTGTGCTACTATATGTATTTTAAATATATATATACATAGCATATTTTCAATATATATTTAATTGGTATATTCATCTGTATATAGTATTGTATAATTTAATTGGTATAAATTAGTATATAAAAATAATAGTATACGTACTATTTTTTGGTGTATATATATAGATCTTTATTGTTCAATTGACATAGATATATATGTGTAGGTATATTTTTGTATAAACCCTTAGTACGTTTTTATAATATATACATGTATACTTTGTAGTTGTATTTAATTGGAGATATGGTTGTATGTACATACAGGTATTAGTTTTATTTAAAGTATATATATATTTTACTTATATTTATTATTATAATTAAGGGATATTAAGATATAGTTGGCCTATCTAGTAGATGACCCCTACCGTACCTAGCGTAGCCCTAAGGCCAGTGTATTTCTATTGTGTGTTAGGATAGCTTCTGATACAAATGTCATATTATGTTATGTTTATAGGACTGTTGGGTTACCCAGGGGATACTCTGGAACAGGACATCCATAAATACCAGCTAAGGACCGAGGCAAGTACATTCTCTGATAATTTCCAATTCTTGATAATTGCTATAAGTTCAATGATCTTGAAATGTTACAACTGAATCTTTGACACTGTGCTACACGGACTAGTATATAGCCTGGATCTGCAGTCATGAGATATTACCTTGATTATCGTATTGACATTGTACACGACATGTATATTTAGACATCGTACATGATAGACTTGACTTGCTCGTGTATCGTGACGTGTCATGGTTGGATCCACAGTACTAGTTGGGGGCGGGGAAGTAGTTAGTAAGAAATGTGATCATAACCTCTTATTGTAGCATAGAAATTGTAAGTGTTAATCATGCTCTTCACCCATGATTAGCCAGGCCAGTAGCTATCGTACATGTTCCCAAGCCGATCACATTTTGAAACTACTATTTCAAACACCTAGAATAGATTACAGTTCCCTATTTTTATCATATACTACATCACCCGTATATGATACTGTTTCTTGTTCTTTTTATTTCCATACATGCACCGACTGTAACATATTGCCTGTCTCTCTATATTACCTGTCTCTCTTAAATTGCCATTTCAATTATTTTCACTGTCTTCTCAGTAGCTAGCATGACATGTTTTATTGTATTATAGACATTATCAATTAATGGAACTGTTATTTGAGAGTGTTGCTTTGCTCCTTCCTGACTGGAAATATTTTTCCAGACTATGCCTTAGAGGACCGCTGTCCAACACTTATGGTGAGTAGCTGCAGACTTGATAGTAGTTGAGATTCCAGGAGGTCTAGCTGGAAATTACTATTTTTAGTTAGTTCTTTTAACAGTCTATTTGGTACCGGATTTGTCTCTGGCATTGTTGATGATTCTTGGATATTGTTAAGTTAAGTTATTTTCTTGTGGACTTGTGTTGTGTTTAATTTTAGTTTATTATTCGAAATCTTATCGTGCTATAATCCTGTGATTGAGTATGTGTTCATCTTATTTGTGTCATCCGTGCCTCCTAATGGAGATTGGATGTTTGCGTGACAGTAGTTAG